>CM074149.1:1368153-1558474 GCA_037178625.1 Skeletonema tropicum
CTGGTGGGAAAAGCAAGAGGATCATTCCTTTCGATTATTTATGATTATATCAACTGCTACAATTTCAGTTGTCTTCCGCCAAATCTAGCAACCTCCGTAGATACTCTTGCTTCTTTGTCTGACTCTTACCAAGCTTATTCCACTCCCAATATGGTACTGATACAAGCTCTATCCCATCGATTACAGGGACTTGCCTCCTCTTTAAAATCGTTCTGCCGAGGGGAGATCTACTCTTACCGATGAAGTGGTATGGGCCGTCTACTTCAACGCCGATAGTCTTTCCATTCGCCTCCACGAGGGCATCTATGCGATAGCCACTGCTCATGAGAACTTCTTCTTTTGGTTGGAGGTCGAGTGATGATAGTTGAGCTACTACATCGTCTTGGAGCTTTGATGCTCTCGGATCACCAGAAATGAACGCTTTGAAGCTTCTGTCCAGGAGATCTCGAGGCAGCCCAGCACTTGACTTTTCCTTTGTTCGCCACAAATGCCACTGATATAGCTGACTAAGCTCTTCAGCCTGAAATCCATCTTTATTTTCAACGCAGTCATTGACAAATACATCATTGAAGAGAGTCGGTGCCTCGACACCAGCTACAGCATATGCCCAAGCAATGTTGGCAAACCCTTGATTGCTGCAAGCGTTTATCGATTTCGTAGCAGTTGGCACGAATGATTCAAATAGCTGCTTGTCTGTGATGCCCATCGTCGCATGAGCCCACATCAGATTGGCGACACCTTGTGAGACGAAGTCGTTACGCTGGATAGCAGCCTTGGTAACTTTCTGAAACAGCTTCGGATGAGAGATTTGAGCAGTAGCGTATGTCCACACTGTGTTGGAAAGATTTTGTGGAATGAATTGATCCAAGTGATCAAATTGAACAATGTGATTGTCCAATCTAGCTAACAATTGAGCTTATTATTGATCAATAGATGTAACGAATAGAATTATTATGACTTAAAATATAAAGGAAACGATCAACGTTTTTGGATTCGGTTGCTTTCATTGGCGATGGAGGATTCCGAAACATATTGAGAAACGAGAAACCAGATAAAGCATTCCGAAACATATTGAGAAACGAGAAACCAGATAACATAAATATGAATTTGATTGATGTCCGACACTACGTAGGTGTGACATTCTACCCCTCCTAAGAGGGCGCAACGATTTGTTGTAAGACTTGAGGTGTAGGTTGCCTATAGGGCTTGACGCGTCGGATGTTGAGACGCTCTTGTAGATGTTGGGTGAGTTGAATAGTGATGTTACCATTGACATGGATTCTTGTGATAGTGAAGGGGCCCTTCCAACGATCATCGAGTTTGGCAGGATCGAAGATCTTCTTCATGACTTGTTCTCCAACGCGATAATCGTAGCTGTACCGCTTGGCGTTGAGTCGTTTGGCATCCTTGTCGACACGGCGTTGGCGGCGAAGGTTGATCTCGTTCATATCATATTGAACTGGAAGGTTGAAGATCATATCGCGTCCAAAGGCCAGTGCTGCTGGGGCATACCCAGTAGATTGCGACGGGGTTGCACGGATAGAACTGAGAGTATCAGATAAGATTGTTCCCATCAAGTCTTCGGCTTCAGTCAAGGTGCGAGGGTTGTGATTGGAAAGTTGAGCTCGAATGGAGTTTCCCATAGTAAGATGCAGGCGTTCGATGATCGCATTGCTTTGGGGGTTACGAGCTGTCGATGGGGCTGATGCAATACCAGCATCGTGCAACAACCGCTGGAACTGAGGTCCAATAAATTCACCACCTTGATCATGAGCGCAAACTTCGGGTCTTGGATATCTTGAGAGCCATAATTCATTGAACTTGCGAGCTACGTTTTCGCTAGTCTTGCGCTTGATCATGATGGCATCTGGGTAACCAGTGGCACGATCGATTGCCGTCAGGGCATAGAACTCATAGGCTTTACCGTGTCGTCCTGACGTTTTGACATACCACGGGCCCACAAGGTCTACGTCACATTGCTTCCATGGATTGAGATCTTGTACTTGACGTGGAGGGAAATGGCCATAGCCGCGTTGGCCAATCTTTGTGCGCTGACAAACATCGCACGAAAAGGCTGCTATTCGGGCTGCTAATTGGGGATGATAGAACTTGGAAAGTGCATAAGTAACTGCCTTTGCTCCTGGATGATTCAACAGGAGGTGGAAGTATTCAATCGCGGCATCCACGGCATTGTCTGTGAGGACTATCTTCAAGGTCGATTCATCTTGAGGAGTAGGGCTATAGCAAATCAGCGACGTATCATGGCGACCAAACGTTCGACGATGGTAGAACGTTGGGGAAGTAGTGAGCTTCTGCTGAAGGGTAGGACAGCGGCTCTGCTCTTCCGCAAGCCATTGATAGCGCAAAGGGTTCTGGACGGTAGAAGGAAGATTCATGAACTGTTGCAATTGATGTAGCGGGAACTCGTCATCACTGGCCAACTCTGCTAGTTGTTCTTCAAAGATGCTGGGTTCTTCATCTTGATTGACATCTTGGGGAACTGGATTGAATTGAACTGGAGTAGGGGATAGTTCATCCTGCCTCTTCTCGGCTCCTGAGAAATCAAACTTGGGGAGTCGACTGTACGCGTCCGCTAGCACATTAAGCTTGCCTGGATGATAGAACCATTCGGCATGAAAAGATTCGAGGAAACATCTCCAACGAAGGACTCTCTGACTGTTCAAGTTAGAGAATGTAAGGTTGCGATGGTCAGTGAAGATTTTGATCTTTGCTCCAAATAGCATGGTACGATATTCCGTGAGAGTGCTGACGATTGCCAGGAGCTCCTTCTCCATCGTTGTGTATCGAGACTGTGCCGCCGAGAGTCTTTTGGAGTAATACGCAACAGGGCGCCCGCCTTGAAGTATGGCTGCTCCCAGTTGATAATCAGAACTGTCCGTGTAGACTTCAAAAGGCTCATTGTGGTTGGGGTAGGCACACAAAGCATCACTTGCAATAACTTGCTTCACTTCCTGAAAAACTTTCTCTAATTCTGGAGTCCAAACGATCGGTGCTTTTTTCTTCTGAATACCGCGGATAAGTTGAGTGAACGGAGAGAGGAGATGGCTTCGTCGAGGCCAGAAGTCACGATACCAGTTGATGAGGCCCACAAGCGTTCGCACTTCGCTAGCGTTGGTAGGCCGTTTCAAATCAAGAACCGCTTGAACTTTCTTCTGCCAAGGTTGAATGCCATCCTTGGAGACCCAATGACCAAGGAAGTCCCCTTCTGCAATACCGAATTCGCACTTCAAAGGGTTAACACTAAACCCTGCCTCTTCAAGGCGCCTGAACACTTCGTTGAGGGTGCGTGTATGGTCTTCCCAAGTATCTGACCATATGGCGATGTCGTCAATGTAAACTTCAACGTCATCTAAATCTCGAAGAACTTCCTCAATAACTGACTGCGCAAATGCCGGAGAGTTGCGGAGACCCATAGGAGCTCTCGTCCAACGAAAGAGACCGAACGGTGTTGATATAGTGGTGAGGTCCTTAGCTTTGTCCGTCAATTCAAACGAATAGAACATCATGCTCAAATCAAGTTTCGTCATGTACTGGAATCCCGAACGCTTTCGGATCAGGTCCTGGATGATAGGGAGAGTATAATCCTTGGGTTTGATGACCTTATTGAGCTCACGTAGATCTGCTATGAAACGAACTTTGCCATCTTTCTTGGGAACAATAAACGAAGGCAGTCCCCATGCAGACGGGCCAGAGACTCTTTCAAGAACACCTATGTCGATGAGACGCAGCAACTCCTTCTTGAGTGTTTCCATATGGACTCGAGGAGTAGGGTAAGGCCGCCGAAAAACTGGTTGTGCTCCTGGTTGTAATTCAATATCCATCTTGGCTCCTTTGTAGACATGAAGCTTGCCGTCGAAGAGCTTGTAATGCTTGCGTAACATCTCGCTGAGGTCCTGGCGCTGAGTCGGAGACAGATGCTGACAATTCTCTTTGATGACCTCATCCACATTTATCTCGTCATAGGTTGAATCAGCAATTGACGTAGCGAAAGAGTCGAGGTAGTTCAGATCGTCATCTTCATCTTCAATGATGCATCCATCGATTGCTGCACTTAGTCGCTCCTTTGTAAAGTTGGAGTTCATTGGAATGCGCTTGCCCTGCCACCCGAGCTCGAGTCTTTCGTAATCAACTATTAGACCTATCTTCCGCAGGAAATCATTACCAAGTATCAAATCAAACGAACACTTGGCGTCAAAGACGAGGAACTCTTGACTGTCAACGGTGAGGTTGGCATCGAATTCAGGGAACTTGATTCCTTCACCGAGGAGGGATCCAACTGGTGCATAGTTGCCTGCAATGGTATTACATATTGTTGTTTTTGATGGTTGAAGAAGGGCTGCTCCGGGTGGTAAAACACTCCGGTGAGCCATCGATACGCTGCCACCGGTGTCAAAAAGGCACTTGAGGAAGCGATTGGATTCGACTCCATTGACTGACTTGACCATAGCGTATGCAGTTGCCATAGGGACTGTTCTGCCTTTTGAATCTACTTGGAAGGTGATCTGAGGGTCACTGAACTGAAATGACTCGAGGATCGCCCCAAATTGCTTGACTCGTTTGTCACAAATGCTTGGTAGCTGCAATGCTGCTCCCAAATCGACTAGTTCATTGCCGTAAGATTCAACGACTGTATCTGGAAAAATGTTGAAATCCCAAGCTTCCGCATTAGATTGGCCTGGGATTGGATCGAGCACGTGATATTCAGGACAATCCACTCTCTGCGCTTCGATAGCGACTACTTCATTAGTGAAAGGAATGTTGTTGATGGTTGCAGCTAGTGCATCCTCCGCAAAGTGACTATTGAACAATTCGTTCAAGAACTCATCATCATGAAGTTGAGCGTCTGATGCGATGCGGTCGAGCATTGGTGCAGGGCTAGAAGCTGGCTGCGCTCTTGGATCCTTACATATCGGGACTCCACTATTCAAGCTGGGCTGTGCTTGCAGAGCGGCAGGAACTGTATTATTGTTCCCGCGGATGCAACATGGAAGTTGAACATCAATCGCGCTCGGAGGCTCTGAGGTCACATTGTTGACATGATACTCAAGAGCAGCTGGGGCATTAGCATACCCTGTTACTTCTTCAAGGCTCGTAGAATAGATATCGATGAAAGTAGTGCAATTCCCAACAGGGTCGGCGTTTCAGGCCTGATGAGGGACGAAGACTCGTTGACCTTGGGCATTAACTTGGATGGAATAAAGTTGCTGTTGAACAGGTGCTGACGGAGCTGTTGCTGCAGACGTAGCAAACATTGGAGCTGGTTGCGGAGGTGCTTGGGGAACTGGAGCTGGAGGTAGTTGAGCAGGTTGTTGAGGAGCTACGAGGTAAGATCCATGTTGCTGTTGCGGGGGTTCTTGCTCGTTGCTCTTGAAACGACGCTCATAACCTTTCTTCCACCAATATGGGGCAGACGTCCTGGTTTTGCCTTGATAGAACTTCTCAGCAAGCTCCTTCTTGAAATTAGACCCGTTGAAACAATAGATACAGTCTTTCCACTTATGGTTGTGATCAGGATGAATTGAACATTGCTTGGAGTGGAACTCCTTGCCGTTGTTGGTGTTGTTACTGTTGTTCCCATTGCCATTGCGACCGCTCTTATTGCGGTTATTCTTCTTCTTCTTCCGTTGACGTCGATCTTGGCCTCCATCTCCATCGGCTTCATCGTCATCGTCGTCATCCTTCCTCTTCCTCTTCTTCTCTTCTTGCTGTTGATACTTCTTTCGGACTTCCTTGCCGTAATCTCGAGACCACCAGGCCTCTAGATACTCCATTACGTCGGTCCATACAAGGGCGTTGTTACCATTACCTTGGAGGTCATAAACATCAACGTCCTTCTCATCTTGGAGGAAATCTTTGGCCTCCTCGGGGAGACCAAGCATCAGAGCAGTAGTCTTTTGCATATCGGAACATTGCGCTCCTATACGAGGCATCATCTCACTGTATCTCCAAAGTTCTGACATTCGATCCACGAAGTTGCTTGGTTTGACTGGTAGGTTGAATTCCTTCTGGTGTTTGTACTGGATGCGAAGGATGTGCTGATCGAAGGCATCACCGGGGTTAGGATGTTTTGTCCACATGATGAAATAGGCACCAAGAGCATCCACGAAGTCCTGATCGGTCGCTTGATTATTGTTATCCCAGTAGTCATGTCCCTCATCCATCAGCTTCCTCCACGTGTTCTTTGCAGGTCCATCGAGAAGCTTCCCGTAGTTGGCGAAGCGAGTGGCTGGGGCCCATTGACATTCATCCGCCATGTTGACGTAGGATTCGGCTTGGCCCAAGTAATGTTCAAGTTCCGTACTAGGTGCGTTATCCCTGAACACAATGAAGTCTTCCTCAATCTTGCCTCCATCTGGGCGAAGTCCATAGATCCTTTTACTTCCGAAACGAGGCATCTCCCTGAGCGCTGCTGCACTTTTGGAGGTGAGTTCGTTCCGAGCGTACCTGGTGTGAAACAACCATGCGTTCTTTGATTTGTAGGTATTCATTTTGTACGTAGTTTTTCTTCTTGGTTGGTTTATATGGGAGTATTAATACTGTGTCCAATCTAGCTAACAATTGAGCTTATTATTGATCAATAGATGTAACGAATAGAATTATTATGACTTAAAATATAAAGGAAACGATCAACGTTTTTGGATTCGGTTGCTTTCATTGGCGATGGAGGATTCCGAAACATATTGAGAAACGAGAAACCAGATAAAGCATTCCGAAACATATTGAGAAACGAGAAACCAGATAACATAAATATGAATTTGATTGATGTCCGACACTACGTAGGTGTGACAGTGATTGGCTATCGTTTCGAATAGTTTTGGATGATGGATGCCTGCTGTAGCGTATGCCCACACTGTGTTGGCGAGTTCCTGTGGGGCGAATCGATTCAAATGTTCAGATTGAACAATGTGATTGGCCACAGCCTCAAACAGTTTTGGATGATTGATGCCCGCAGTAGCATATGCCCACGCGGTATTGGCGAGTTCCTGTGGGGCGAATCGATTGATGATGTCAGATTGAACGATGTGATTGGCCACCGTCTGGAACAGTCTTGGATGATTGATGCCTGCTTTGGCGTATGCCCACACTGTATTGGAAAAATCTTGCGGTTTGAATCGATTTAAGTGTTCAGATTGAACGATGTGATTGGCCACCGTCTCAAACAGTTTTGGATGATTGATGCCCGCAGTAGCGTATGCCCACACTGTATTGGCGAGTGCCTGTGGGTCGAATCGATTCAAGTGGTCAGATTGAACAATGTGATTGGCTATATTCTTGAAAAGTTTTGGATGATTGATGCCTGCAGTAGCGTATGCCCACATTATGTTGGAGAGAGCTTGGGGTCTGAACTCTTTCAGATGTTTCAATGGAACAATTTCGGAAAGATTCTGTGGGTCGAATCGATCCAAGTGATCAGATTGAACAATGTGATTTGCTATCTTCTCGAACAGTTTTGGATGATTGATGCCTGCTGTAGCGTATGCCCACACTGTGTTGGCAAGTTCTTGCGGTTTGAAGCGATCCAAGTTTTCAGATTGAACAATGTGATTGGCCACAGCCTCAAACAGTTTTGGATGATTGATGCCCGCAGTAGCATATGCCCACGCGGTATTGGCGAGTTCCTGTGGGGCGAATCGATTGATGATGTCAGATTGAACGATGTGATTGGCCACCGTCTGGAACAGTCTTGGATGATTGATGCCTGCTTTGGCGTATGCCCACACTGTATTGGAAAAATCTTGCGGTTTGAATCGATTGAAGTGTTCAGATTGAACGATGTGATTGGCCACCGTCTCAAACAGTTTTGGATGATTGATGCCCGCAGTAGCGTATGCCCACACTGTGTTGGCAAGTTCTTGCGGTTTGAAGCGATCCAAGTTTTCAGATTTGACAATGTGATAAGCCACAGCTTCAAACAGCTTTGGATGATTGATGCCTGCTGTAGCGTATGCCCACACTGTGTTGGAAAGTTCTTGCGGTTTGAATTCTTTCAGATGTTTCGATGCAACAATTTTATCTCCCATCTCCTCGAAAAGGGCAGCATGCGGTTTGTCTACTGTTGCATAAGCCCAGATCATATTGGAAATTCCCTGTGGTTCGAAGTGCTCTCTACTCCTAGCTGAATTCTTTGCAATATGATCGAACAGATCGAGTCCATCATCAAACTTCGGTACATATCCAATCAGAGCATATGCGTACGCTAGATTTGATAGGTATCGAGCATCGAATTGATCTAGCCTGTTCATCGAGGCATTTGCTAAGAATTTGAACAAATCTATATTGGGCTTGTTGTTCTCGTCGAGCAACAGTCTACGCAATATTACACGAGAGCTATCCTCCCCTCGCCTCTTGCCTGCTGAAGTAACATCTTGACAATTTTTGCCATGCCAAGAGTTGTTTCTGTAAGCTCCCTCATACCGCAATCTTCAATACCATCTGTAGTATTATCGAAAATCGTGTACAACATATGTTCCATGTCTTTCGACGAAGTCTTTTCAATATCTTTTGATGATTTGCCTCGTTGTTTCGGTTGACGCTTTGTCATTAACAGTGCAATACGTGCCCAAACCGCACTAATGTCACGTCGGCTCATGTCATCCAAATGTTCGTAAGCAGTTATTATCACCTCCTCAACTGAATGCAAATCTTTCAT
This sequence comes from Skeletonema tropicum, assembly GCA_037178625.1. NCBI lineage: Eukaryota > Bacillariophyta > Thalassiosirophyceae > Thalassiosirales > Thalassiosiraceae > Skeletonema > Skeletonema tropicum. The sequence continues at coordinate 1,376,825 of CM074149.1, forward strand.
CCTAGGCACCCTGCGTCGCCTCGAAGAAAAGGTATGGCACGAGATCAACAAAGGATTCGATATTCTTTGATTCACATGACCGTATCTTGTGAGTGATGGCGCCGATCGAAGTGATGGCTTGTGCAATAATAATTTATCAGTAGCTGCACTTGATACCGCTCCACCAAAACACCTAAAAGTTGATAGTAGATGGTATTGATAGCCAACCAGTGATGTACGAGGATAGTGTCGACACACAAGCAGCAAACGCTGCACGGAATTTTGCACTGCTTGATGTCTTCGCCACATATTTCGAGGTACACTTGTTTTTCAAATGGTCAAAATGTCCTGCTAATGATTGTCACAACTTCACTCCCTCGGTATGAACTGCCAAAGGCGGCGGTAGATAATATGTCTTCAGCGGTGGTGATCTAACAGGTAACCACTGCTACTGCAGAGATACTATGGTAACTTCTTATGGTAACCACGCCGGGGGCGGTCCATTTTTCGTTTTTCGGCCATGTCGAATAAATGTCGATGTCGTAGCGCGTATAGAAACTGCCGCAAAGTGCTGTATATGTAGCGCGAATAACCCCCAACTAGAGCCTTCCCCCCTGAAAATCTCAGCCTCGAGTTAAACCTTTTACCCCTTCCTCATTCATTTAGTACATAATTACTAGCTGAAACTTTGAGTTCTCTCCCCAAATCTCAATCTAGCCAAATTTTTTTATCCCCCCGGGGATTGTTTCAGGACTCAACTTAATTGTGAGAGGCGATAAGACAAAAGTGGATGGTGGATGACGTCATGCGGTACTCAGAATCGCAACTGTCCGATTTTGGCGGCCCAAATTGACACCACATGCTCTTGCAACCCATATAAAGTACTGGGCAGTTCCCTACATAACATATGAGCATTATCAAGAAAAGCCCTTCTACTTCTCCCTTGGCCATTCGCATCTTCGTCGTGTACCACAAGCAAGATACAGGGTGGTTCCATTGATACTTAGGGTTAGAGCTTGGATATTGCTCTGAATTTTGATTATAATATATGGATGTGGAGTGAGAGAGACAAGTGAGTGGAGAAGAGGGCTATGGCTAAATGGGTGTTTTCGTCATGAGAGAGATTGTTTGATGGTGAGGCTGAGGGAGCTGGTTCTTTTAGTTATGGAAGGATAATCCCCGGGTTGGAAGGATTCTTTCGACTGGGTTCAGTTCATTTCTACCTAGTAAGTCATAGTATTGACATGCCTAACAAGCATTGTGATTATTTATGATTATATATATCAACTGCTAGAATTTCAGTTGTCTTCCGCCAAACCTAGCAACTTCCGTAGATACTCCTGCTTCTTTGTCTGACACTTACCGAGCTTATTCCACTCCCAATATGGTACTGATACAAGCTCTATCCCATCGATTGCTGGCACTTGCCTCCTCTTTAGAATTGTCTTGCCGAGGGGAGATCTACTCTTACCGATGAAATGAGATGGACCGTCTACCTCGACACCGATAGTCTTTCCATTCGCCTCTACGAGGGCATCTATGCGATAGCCACTGCTTAGTAGTACTTCTTCTTGAGGATCAAGGTCGATGGATGTTAATTGAGAGACTACATCGTCTTGGAGCTTTGATGCTCTCGGAACTGTGGATAGGAACGCTTCGTAGCATCTCTCCAAGAGATCTAGTGGCAGTCCAGGATTGCACCTCTCCTTTGTTCGCCACAAATGCCACTGATATAGCTGACTGAGTGCTTCAACCTCAAATCCACCCTTCTTTTCGACGCACTTATTGATAAATACGTCATGAGTCGGTGCATTGACATCAGCTACTGCATATGCCCAAGCAATGTTGGCAAACCCTTGACTGTTGAAGGATTCAACCAATTTTGTGGCAGTTGGCACAAATGATTCAAATAGCTGCTTGTCGGTGATGCCCATCGTAGCATAAGCCCATAGCAGATTGGCGACCCCTTGTGAGTCGAAGTCGTCTGTACGCTGGGTAGCGGCCTTGGCAATTTTCTGAAAAAGTTTGGGATGAGAGACTTGGGCAGTAGCGTATGCCCATACAGTATTGGAAAGTTCTTGTGTTTTGAATCGATCCAAGTTGCCAGATTCAACAATGTGATTGGCTATCTTCTCGAACAGTTTTGGATGATGGATGCCTGCAGTAGCGTATGCCCACACTGTGTTGGAAAAATCTTGTGATTTGAATCGATTGATGATGTCAGATTGAACAATATGATTGGCCGCCGTCTCGAACAGTCTTGGATGATGGATGCCTGCAATAGCGTATGCCCAAACTATGTTGGAAAGTTGTTGCGGTTTGAAGCGATCCATGTTGTCAGATTCAACAATATGATTGGCCACCTTCTCGAATAGTTTTGGATGATTGATGCCTGCAATTGCATATGCCCACATTGTATTGGAAAGCGCCTGTGGCTCGAATCGATTCAAGTGATCAGAGTGAGCAATGTGATTTGCTATCTTCTCGAACAGTTTTGGACAATTGATGCCTGCAGTAGCGTATGCCCATACTGTGTTGGAAAGTTCTTGTGGGTTGAATCGATTGATGATGTCGGATTGAACAATGTGATTGGCTATCTTCTCGAACAGTTTTGGATGATTGATGCCCGCAGTAGCATATGCCCATACTATGTTGGCAAAATTCTGTGGGGCGAATCGATCCAAGTGATCAGATTGAACAATGTGATTGGCCACAGCCTCGAACAGCCTTGGATGATTGATGCCCGCAGTAGCGTATGCCCATACTGGATTGGAGAGAGCTTGGGGTCTAAACTCTTTCAAATGTTTCGATGCAACAACTTCATCTCCCATCGCCTCGAAAAGGGCATCATGCGGTTTGTTCACTGTCGCATATGCCCAGACCATATTGGAAATGTCTTGCTCATTGAATTCTTTTCTTATGTCTACTGCTTCCATCGCAATATGATCGAACAGATCACTCCCTTCATCAAACTCTGGTACATATTCAATCAGAGCACATGCGTACGCTAGATTTGACAAGTACCTTCCATCAAATTGATGTAGCCTGTTCATCGATGCATTAGCTAAGAATTTGAACAAATCTATATTAGGCTTCGTGTTCTCGTTGAGCAACAGTCTACGCAATATTACACGAGAGCTGTCCTCCCCTCGTCTCTTGCCTTGTTGACGTAATATCTTGACGATTTTTGCCATGCCAAGAGTTGTTTCAGTAAGCTCCCTCACACCGCAATCCTCAATACCATCAGTAGTATTATCGAATATCGTGTACAACATATGTTCCATGTCTTTCGACGAAGTCTTTTCAATATCTTTTGATGATTTGCCTCGTTGTTTCGGTTGACGTTTTGTCATTAACAGTGCAATACGTGCCCAAACTGCACTGATATCACGTCGGCTCATGACATCCAAATATTCGTAAGCAGTTATTATCACCTCCTCGACTGAATGCAAATCTCTCATCCTAGGCACCCTGGGTCGCCTCGTAGAAAAGGTATGACACGAGATCAACAGAGAATCTGATATACTTTGATTCACATATTCAAATCTTGTGTGTGATGGCGCCGATCGAAGTGATGGCTTGTGCAAAAATAATTTATCAGTAGCTGCATGCGATAACGCTCCTCCAAAACACCTCAAAGTTGATAATAGATGAGGATGATTGCCAACTACTGATGTACGAGGATAGTGTCCACGCATCAGCAGCAAACGCTGCACGGAATTTTGCACTGCTTGATGTCTCCGCCACATAATTTTTTGAGGTCAAATTTAAATTTTAGATTGGTCAAAATTCACGGCTATTGACACTCAAAACTTCACTCTCTCTCCCCTCTGGTATGAAGTGTCAAAGGCAGACAGATATTATGTCTTCAGCAGCGATGATCGAATAGGTGGTAACCACTGCTACTTGCAGAGATATGGTATGGTCGCTGCGCCGGTTCCTGTTTTTTTTTGCCATGAGCCGTGAGACCTAGTTTCCCGCGGGAGTGTCCGTCCTTTCGCGGTGGCGGGCAATCATCGTGGACGGGCAACTACTTTTAACGGATTTGTTAGTTTCCGGACTTCCTGTTCCGGACTTCCGGGCGGGCAACCACTGTGACGGGTAGTTAGGCGGGCAACTACAGTGGGCTCACTACACGCACTACTCACTACTCACTGTTCACTGTGCGTGGTCTGTGGTCGATGTCGTGGCGCGCCAAATAAATGATAAATCCTCCGTCCCGCTATTTCCTAAAACCTTTGTCCGTAAAAAGGTAATGAGAACCCTAAAATTCCGCGAAGATCAAAGGAAGAATCCTGTCATTTCAGCATCAAGTAGTGCGTGAAGAACAAATCCACGGAGCGCGTCAATCAACGCAACGAAATCCATCGATCTGACTGAACACTGTAATCATCAATAATATCCAAACCATCATGACGAAATCCGAGTAAGTCACTGCTGTATATATAGTGTCGAGCGCTTAGATATTTATGGTTTGAGAGTGTTGAATATGTAGCATTGAACCGATTGCAACTGTTGGCTTCCGCATATCCAGTCGAGGCTGGGCTTCTCATTTTGGATATCCATCATCACCTGCTTACTCACCACCTTTCCTTACTAACCACCTCCTCTTTTCTCTACTCCACACTATTGTATAGAGCCGAAAAGCACAAGGTTCCCGAAACCAAAAATATCGAGGAGGGGAGCGCACGTAGAAATATTGCTAGGAAGCATGATCATGATCCTACCAAGTGAGTGCACTGTTATTTTATTGCTGTTTGATTGGTGCCGTGCCGTGTGTAGTGTGTGCAGATTGTAGCATGCATTTGTGTAGCAGGAGCTGTCGGTTATATATTTATACATGTGGCCTCTCTCGCTCACTCATATTTCCAAAACGTTTCGATTGCTCTCTTCCCCGTGTCATGACTTCCACATTCTTCTTCCCTCTAACCACCATCTTCTCCACCACCCTCTCTATAATGATGTATAACATGTTCTATGATACCATTCATCGATTGAGAGCAGAAAGGAGAAGAAGCAAGGAGGAGGAGGCCTAGGAGGAAAGGGGGGCTGGAATGATTTGGATGATGGTTCAATGGATGCTTAAAAAAAACTTAAGTGGTATTTAGGGCTTTTGCTCCATCATCATCTTTAGTGAAGATTGTGTTGGAAGGCGTGTGTGTTCAGGAGACGTCTATGGAAGGGTCAAGAATAAGGGGATGGTGTTGGAGAGGTATATAGTAATGAATAAAGAGTAGAGCGACAAAGGAGCGGTGGGGGGATGGTTGTAAAGGTGTAGTTGTGATTGGACACTACACTTACTTGATGATGTACATTCTTCAACGCAGTGAAGATTGTAGTATAGATAAATATATATAGTTTAAACTAATACTGGACTGTACCGCAAGAGCAATTCGCATTCCTGTAGCGGAGTGAATATTATATTTATATATAGAGAGAGAGAGAGAGCTTGCGCACAAGATGTCCTCCTTCCATACCTTATTCATGAGATGTCTCTTGCTTGACTTGACCAAAAATCTTTTGTTATTGGCAACCTGCTCTCTACTTCGATTCCTCACACAAGCACGCAAAAGTATACATAACTATGATGGAATAGACAACTGATATAAACGAGTTGCAGCATGAACTCTCTATAAATTAGTAATAGTATCTACATCACGATCTGCTCAATTCAATCTGATGTATATACACTCCTCTCCTCAACCCTCCTCCTCAACTACAAACTGCCATCATCAATGTCCCTCCAGCCACCCTTCCCACCTACACCAACACCACCCTGCTTCTTATTCTTTCGCTGATGATCGCTGCTGCTTCCGTCATTACGACGGGTAATGTTACGGCGGGAGGAGCCGGCTTCGATGTTTTTGGTTTCGGGGATTTTATTGTGCTTGTTGGCTCTGTTTGGGATTGATATGTGTATGTGTGTGCAGATAGAGGTGAAGGTGTTAGAGGTTATGATGCAAATATATAAGGTGAGAAATATGTGAGTTGTTGGAATGACTACTTACTCGGATCTGGTCATGACGAACTCTCTCTACTATAACTTCTGCTGGCTGTAATCTAATCTGTTCTCTGTTGGTACTTGTTGCTGTTGGATACGATAGCTTTGACTCGATGCTACAATATCAATTGCGTTGAAATTATTCGATTTATGTTTTGTTTCTTTGATTGGAAATTTTATGAGAGGGAGGATTGGCTTCGTGTCAAGCAAGATCTTTTGCAGCAAGGCCAAGGCATGCAAGTTCTTTGACACTTCTTGTTCTTGCTTGATTGATGCTAAATTGACAGGATTCTTCCTTTGATCTTCGCGGAATTTTAGGGTTCTCATTGCTTTTTACAGACTAAGGTTTTAGGGAAATGGCGGGACGGACGGAGGATGTGTGGATTTATTGGGAGGGGCTACGTTGGGCACGGCTTTTCTGGGCACGGGTTGGGCACGCCCTATGATGTGACGATTCTGCCACGTCACCATACCACGCTCTCTCCATTAACCCTAAAAGGCAGAATTATCTTTCAACAAGAGGCGCGCTCTCTCTCTACTCTCTCTCTCTCTCTCTCTCTCTCTCTCTCTCTCTCTCTCTCTCTTTATGTTGCTGCAGCGCGGCCAATGACAAAAATAAAGTAAGCTAAGTGTTACCAGTGTCATTAATACATCATGCAATCCGCACATTCTCAGGATATTAACAACGATAACAGTGGCAGGAGGTCGTCACCAAGCACCAATCTACTAATGAATCCTGGTAATCCTGGTCCTGCTTCTTCCTCTGGTGCGTGTTTGTCAACCTCCACCTCCACAAACATGCAACATCCGCATGACACAGGCGCTGCTCATAGCGTAATGCCACATTACAACAGCAACTTCGCCACTTTGTTTCCTCCTCTGCCATCTTCCAACAATCAGTGGCCAAGTTATAATCATCATCAGCTTCAGCATCTTTTTCCCATCAATTTTCGACCACCTGCACCTTTTCTCAATCAAGCATCGCTTTTTCAAAACCAACAGCAACAGCAACATCTAATTCCTCAACAAAACCCAAGCGAACCTATTGATATGACGATGCAAAACGGTCTGACTGGCACCATTGATATGCCCACCAACACAACCACAACAACTTCACCAACTGAAGAGGCAGAATTAGATTTGGCCACCAATACATCCACTAATACCTCCACTGCCACTGCACCTTTTAACAACAACGATGTGTTTCCATCGGAACAACTCTTCAAACAAGCAGTGGAAGATTATTGCGTGACTGTGCGGATGTTTCCTAAACAAAAAAAGACAGAAAACAAAAGAACGCAAGCAGATAATTACATTAGCTATCGATACACCTGTCCTAGATCAGGAACCCACAAGTCACAAAAGAAAGAAGGGATCAAGGGTGCCCGGCCAACTCGTCAGTCTCTGAAGACTGGCTGTGAGTGGCACATCAGTGCTGCACGTGAAAGAATGCCTAATGACGCATGCCGTAATGATGAAATTGTCCGTATAACATCTGTCTCTCTAGAGCATACAAACGGTTGTAATGGTGGAGATGACCAGGAGATGATTTTCGCATTACGGAAGAGAGCAGGGAGAACATATCCTGACTATGCTTTAGCGCACCTACGTAAAGAAGTGAAAGCGCGTAGATATGGCACTGATGATGTCAAAAGTTGGTTGATTCAATCAGGATTTCTGGATGCAACACTGGAAGAGGCTACCAATTTGCGTTACAGACTTCTAAATGATGAGCCCATAAAAAATTGGAAACCAAATGAGTGCTCTAAGGAGGAGATAGGTCAATGGACTGACTATCTTCATAACGAAGACTTAGCAAATGAGATTTCTGCCGGGAGTAAAGACAGCATTGATAACCTGCTAATGTTGCATAGAGGTTTAAAGGAAGAAGTAGATGGATATGACAGTCGAGTTACAACTGATTCAGAACACAGATTCAGTGGAACTGCATGGCAGACTGGTAGGATGAGGGCAAGACTTCTCAGACATGGTGCTATGATATTCATTGATGACACAAGGAGTGGTGTCAATACAAGCAACTTTTGCTTTTGGAATGTTATGGTTTCAGATCATGAAGGCAAATCTCAAACTGTAATGGGAGCAATGACTATGTGTGCTAGCAATGAAGCTGTATCGTGGGTGCTGCAAAGCCTTGTTACTATGTCACCCTTTGCTGCTGAAATTGTGAAAGCCACCATGTCAGATTTGGGTAAGTATACAACACCATTGTTCATGTGTGCATCTCAACATCATGCAAGGAGCTGCTTACGACCGAATTCTTTGTTGTTTTTGTAGGAGTTGGTGTGGAGCCTATACAACGATTTCTCCCTTCTGTCACATTCTTTGGTGCCTGTACATGGCATATTATGAGACTAGATTTCCCTCGTAATTTGAAACACATCCCAGGCTATGCGGATTGCAAGTCCTTTGTGTATCAACATCTGGTGAAGAACACCACATGTAAACAGGAATGGGATGTTCGCTTGAATGAAGCATGCCGCAAATGGCCAGGGGCTGCAGAATATCTTCAGCAACTTTCCCTTTATAAAGAGCGGTGGGGGAATCCTTGGAGAATTGAGAATTTCACACTGGATATGGAGGCAAGTTCCGTTGTCGAGGGATCATTCTCAGCGTTCCAACGTCATCTTGGAGGACAAGTTCATTCTTTTACTGGTGTCGTCCAGCAACACCTTCAGAAAGATGAGGATAAGACTTCTGAGGAACGAAAGCAAAGAGTCAAAGCACGAGTTGCAGTCTACGATGATGATGTCCAAGGCATGCGAACAAAAGCGGCTCAAGAATGTTCGATGAAATGTTCTGTCAAAGTTGTGGATAACTTCATCAAGACAAACCTAGAAGCTCAAGAGTACTCATATGAGGAAATGGCAGTACTGTCTGCTGAGCAACAGGCAAGAGGTGTGACTAAGGCATATTTGGTTTATTTAAAAGGTCCAGATAGAGTGACACAACCAAGGAGGGTTGTAGAATTCAGAGACGGTGTGTATTACTGCATGTGGTGCAAAAGGGACATCAACAGTGGACAGCCATGCAAGCACATCCAACGAGTATGCGATTTTGAATTCAATGAGTCACAGTTTCACAATCATTGGAAACTTAATGATACCGAAGTGAAGTCAATCCCTGCAATTTCTCCAGCACCACAAAGAAATGGTGGTTCTTCCATTGATGACACTCCTGCAGCAGATTTTGGGGGTGCCGATTTTGATCTGCCAGATGAGAAGGGAGTCGTTGGTGCAGTTGAGCTGCATACTAATGCAACAGATAATGTACAAGTTGCTGGCGGTGAAGGTGTAGGGGAATTTGTGTCAGATCTTGTTGCCAACCCATTGATTGCAAAACGTTATACAGCAAAGAAAGCGAAACGTTTGAATTCGACTCAAATGCACAATATTCTGTTGGACAAATTCAAACAGCTTGCCAGTACTGCATCGCGCAGCAACGAAACATACCAGAAGCTTTTGCCAGTTGTGAATTACATGATTGCTAATATTCAAAATGTCGGGGAAGAAGAATTAAAAGGAGCAGCTGCGTCGTACCTTGATCTTACAGTTGCGGATGGTAAGAATAACATCAACAACCCTCAAGGCATCCTTCCTTCTACAAGGAAACGGGGCGAAGGTGGAACTTGCATGAAAAGAAAGATAAGCGGAGTGGAAGCAGTGGTTACGGCAAAACGTCACATTTCAACTTGTGATCTTTGTAAGGGTATTGGACACAACAAGGCAAATTGCGCAGCTGCAAAGCAGATTGGGAAAAGATTAGTGAAATCAACTTGGGGATTGATTGAGACTGTTTCGGTTTTGGACGAAACAAAATCAACAGCTGATGTTGATCCTTGTGTTGCAAAGGATGCGATTGGGATTCAAGTTGTTGGAAAGGTGTTTGTTTTGAACAGTGTGGTATACAAGGCGAATATCATTCTAAGGGGATTGGCCATGAAAGATTGTCAACCCATGTATTTCGATCATAATACAGTTGCACTATGGGCAAGAGAAGGACAAAGTAATAGCCATTACGTGTTTCTTCATGGAAAATGATTCTGTAAAGATAAAGACAACTGATTTAATTTTGTGGCTTGAGCACAAGCATTCTTCTTTACTATTTCATTTTATGCAACAAAAGTTGCTAATTCACTGGTTGGGTGATTGGTGGGGTAATCAATAGGTGCTTATCCCCTATCAAAATCAGTGATTCCTGGGAATGAAGATGACATAGAATAGATCATTCTCAGAGAAAAAATTCTCTCCACACATTACAGAGGCAGTATGGTACCAATGTTTGAGCAAATATGCGTAGGAAAAGATGTGTTTTACTTTACTCTTAGAACATTAAACTTATCAATTGGCGCTGCAGATTTGTTCTTTAACATGAAGTTATACATTTGCTTTGTAATGAATGGAATGAGCCTCGTGCTCCAGGCATCTTCAGTTTCACCTTCAGGGGATGATTGGACCAACCCATGCAAATTCAGTGCGCTATTGAAGACCACTATACAGACAGTATCTCTCACATTTGTCTCGATTTGAATGTATTTGCCACCAGTCTCGCTTTCCGCAATGACCAAGTGGGAATCTGCTATAATTCCACCTCTTCCATCTGGACCACCGCGCGGTATGTATACAAGCGGGTGCATTGTACTCAAATCCCCGGTGTCAGCGTGCAATGCCACAACACTGTCTTCTATCATTGCATTCTTCTGGCATCCCTTGCCTATGCGGCGAATCGCAACTTGATTTGCCATCCAGCCAACTGCACCTTGGCAACCAATTGGTGGGAAAGAGAAGTTTGCATTTATGCTCTTAATTTTTTCATTCTCCCTAAATACATTAGGTGTGTAGTTCAGCAAGGCTGCCGCAACTCTACCAAAGATGGAAGAGAGAGAGGAAGTAATAGCTTTTGCCTTTTCATATTGATGATTCATAAGAAAGAAGGGCCCAGTTTGTCTTTTATCCATGGATCCAATCCCAAATGCTGCATATCCCCCACCAGCATGGTTGTCTTGTTCCCAAGCTCTTTTGGGCAAAGCATCAAGAGAATTGTCAAGAGTATTTCCGGCTCCTTTATAGCAGCATTCATGTATGTCACGAAGCAGGGGGCATTCGCTATCTGCGCGAGCATAAAGAACATAAACGCTTGAATTGGAGGAGAATTCAACCTCAACAAAGTCCCCATATTGTGGTGTAATGAGGGGTGCAGGAGAGTTAGTTAAATGTTTGGCGGTGAGTTGTGCTTTGTGTTTCCCCGCTTTACGTTTCTTCTTTGCTGTGACTTTGTTGAACTGAAATGAAACAGTTGAATTGTCAAGTTCCATCGCCTTCCGTTTGTTGTCTCTTTTGGAGTCATATTGCAATGATGATGACAAAAATGATATTTTTTTTGGTGAAGGTTTGTTCTTGTTTATTGTCCGCCACCATTTCAGGTTCTGATTATGTAAATAGTTGCCGCTTTTCATTTGATCCTTCAATTGTGGAGGAGTGTATTTTCTGTTGTAAATATTATAGTCATGACGGACGGCTGCTTCGCCACCGTATCGGCGAACCTTCTGCTGGAACAACTCGAATCGATGTAGGTCATAATAATCGACCAACATTGATTTGTTTGTAAGGTATGTTGTGTGTAAATTCGATAGGTCGTAGATGACCAATTATTGAAGCAGCGGCAAGAATACGAAAAAATCTGACGACGAAAGTGGAATGAGCGGTAGTGTTTTGCTGTAGTGACTATGATTTATGCTAGTTGGTGTTGCCGCGGTGACTTTATGGCTTATGATGTAGTTACTGGGGTATCTAACTTTGACTGTGTGCGGGGCTTGTGGTGGAAAGAAGGGGTGGTGGGAGAGCGTGGTATGGTGACGTGGCAGAATCGTCACATCATAGGGCGTGCCCAACCCGTGCCCAGAAAAGCCGTGCCCAACGTAGCCCCTCCCGGATTTATTTATTTGGCGCGCGCGCCACGACATCGACCACAGTGAGTCCTCCGTAATTGCCCGCCTAAACGATTGCCCGTCCAAAGTAGTTGCCCGCCCTAAATTCCGGACAAAGGAAGTCCGGACACTAACAGATCCTGTAACAGTAGTTGCCGTCCACGATGATTGCCCGCCACTGCCAGCGGACAGACACTACCGCGGGCAACTAAGTAGGTGGAGTCACTTCATCTCATTCTTATTTTTTATGTGCCTGTGCGTGTCTCATCATGGCCATAAAAAAACAGGAACCAGCAGCGACCATACCATCTCTGCAAGTAGCAGTGGCGACCACCTGTTAGATCATCGCTGCTGAAGACATAATATCTGCCTGCCGCCTTTGACACTTCATATTAGAGTGTGTGAGACTGAATTTTTGACAATCATCAGCGGGATATTTTGACCATCTGGAAAAACAACTGTACCTCGAAATATGTGGCGGAGACATCAAGCAGTGCAAAATTCTGTGCAGCGTTTGCTGCTTGTTTGTGGACACTATCCTCGTACATCAGTAGTTGGCAATCATCCTCATCTATTATCAACTTTGTGTTGTTTTGGAGGAGCGTTATCAAGTGCAGCAACTGATAAATTATTATTTCACAAGCCATCACTTCGATCGGCATGCGCCGATTTGCCATCACGCAAAAGATACGATCATGTGAATCAAAGTATACCAGATTCTCTGCTGTTATCGTGTCGTGCCTTTTCTTCGAGGCGGCCCAGGGTGCCTAGGATGAAAGATTTGCATTCGGTTGAGGAAGTAATCGTGACAGCGTACGAATATTTGGATGACATGAGCCGACGTGATATCAGTGCAGTTTGGGCACGTATTGCACTGTTGCTGACAAAACGTCAACCAAAACAACGAGGCAAATCATCAAAATATGTTGGAAAGACTTCGTCGAAAGACATGGAACACATGCTGTACACGATATTCGATAATACTACAGATGGTATTGAGGATTGCGGTGTGAGGGAGCTTACAGAAACAACTCTTGGCATGGCAAAAATTGTCAAGATATTACTTCAGTATGGCAAGAGAAGAGTGGAAGACAGTTCTAGAGTGGTACTACGCAGACTGCTGATAAACAAAGACATGGAGATGAATAAAGAGTTGTTCAAATTCTTAGCTAATTCATCGATGAACAGGCTACATCAATTCGATGCTCGGTGTCTCTCAAATCTAGCTTACGCATATGCCCTGATTGGATATGTGCCGGAGTTTGATGATGGGAGCGATCTGTTCGATCATATTGCGATGGAAGCAGTAGACATAGGAAAAGAATTCAATGAGCAAGACATTTCCAATATGGTCTGGGCATATGCGACAGTGAACAAACCGCATGATGCCCTTTTCGAGGCGATGGGAGATGAAGTTGTTGCATCGAAACATTTGAAAGAGTTCAGACCCCAAGCTCTCTCCAACACAGTGTGGGCATATGCAACTGCAGGCATCCATCATCCAAAACTGTTCGAGGCTGTGGCCAATCACATTGTTCAATCTGATCACTTGGATCGATTCGACCCACAGAATTTTGCCAACATAGTATGGGCATATGCTACTGCGGGCATCAATCATCCAAAACTATTCGAGAAGATGGCCAATCACATTGTTCAATCTGAACATTTGAATCGATTCGCCCCACAGGAACTCGCCAACACAGTGTGGGCATACGCTACAGCGGGTATCAATCATCCAAAGCTGTTCGAGGCTGTGGCCAATCACATTGTTCAATCTGATCACTTGGATCGATTCGACCCACAGGCACTCGCCAACACAGTGTGGGCATACGCTACTGCCCAAGTCTCTCATCCCAAGCTATTTCAGAAAATTTCCAAGGCTGCTACCCAACGTAAAGACAACTTCGTCTCACAAGGGGTCGCCAATCTGCTATGGGCTTATGCTACTGTGGGCATCACAGACAAGCAGCTATTTGAATCATTTGTGCCGATTGCCACAAAATTGGTTGAATCTTTCAACAGTCAAGATATTGCCAATATTGCATGGGCGCATGCAGTAGCTGATGTCGATGCACCGACTCTTTTCAATGATGTATTTATCAATAAGTGCGTCGAAAAGAAGGGTGGATTCAAGGCTGAAGCACTCAGTCAGCTACATCAGTGGCATTTGTGGCGAACAAAGGAGAGGTGCAATCCTGGACTGCCACTAGATCTCTTGGAGAGATGCTACAAAGCGTTCCTATCCAGAGTTCCGACATTATCAAAGCTCCAAGACGATGTAGTGTCTCAACTATCATCACTGGACCTCCAACCAAGAGAAGAAGTTCTCATGAGCAGTGGCTATCTCATAGATGCCCTCGTGGAGGTGAATGGAAAGACTGTGGGCGTCGAAGTAGACGGTCCATACCACTTCATCGGTAAGAGTAGATCCCCCACGGGCAGCACGATTCTGAAGCGAAGGCAAGTTCCAGCAATCGATGGGATAGAGCTTGTTTCTGTACCATATTGGAAATGGGATAAACTTGGCAAGAGTCAGACAAAGAAGCAAGAGTATCTACGGAGGTTGCTAGGTTTAACGGAAGAAATCTGAAATTGTAGCAGTTGATATAATACAATCATAAATAATCACAATGCTTGTTATGCATGTCCTTTCTATGAAGTAGAAATGAACTGAACCCAGTCGAAAGAAAAATTCCAAGCTGAAGATTATCCTTCCATTACTACAACAACCAGCTCCCTCAGCCTCAGCCTTCAGTCTCACCATCAAACAATCTCTCTCATGACGAAAACACCTACTCAGCCAGCCATAATCCTCTTCTGATTGACTTACTTCTCTCTATTAATCTAGACCTTCAATCTCTTCCTCTCACGAATGCTACGTAACAAATGCCGTGACTCAAGAATGTATCATTGAATAAAGAAAAATATTAAGTTCATCAGATTAGTAATTGGGACCGGCACAAATAGGTATATACTATGTAGGGTCTGTTGGATCGCCAAAGGATTGCTCTAGGCAAGACGATAGAATAGATACTCCTGTAGGAGTTGGGAACTCCTCTCCTAAACGCTAGCGTCTGAAATCAGATGAGAGAGTTCTGCGAGACACTGGTTGTGGCTCAGGCATTGCAGCCTAACGTTGACGTTTCCATTTTCGTTCGTCTTGGTGCATCATGGCGCTGTGTGGTACTTAGAAGGAAGTGACATCGTTTGTATTCGTCCGGCTATGAAAACAGCGAGAGGAAAGATAAAATAATAAATACCAAGTTAATCCATATCATACAAGTCATGATAAAAATACAAAGGTTGTACTCCTACATAAAGTTAAGCTAATTAGAGTAGCAACCACACAAAAAGATCGGACAACAAATAAGTTTCCAAAACTTTGCACATCATTTCATGACAGTTTCTCTTGCAAAGACATTCACTGGCAGTGTTCACCCACTATCCCCCAAGATGAACATGTGTGTATGACATATTATGAGCACAGCATGCCATGTTGATGATTTATTCCCTCTTGCCTGCCTTGGAAGATGCCTTACTTGCCTTTCCAGAGCTTGGGTAGGACATACTGGCACTGTAACTAGAGCTAGAGTAGCTCATACTAGCTGATCCACCACTGGACTTGGATCCCTTGGAGGAGGATCCACCCTTTCCGGATTTGCCACTAGATCCTCCCTTTCCGGACTTGCCAGATCCCTTGGAGGATTTACCAGAGTAGGACATGCTGTTGCTGCCGCTATAGCTGTAACTCTGTTGGTAGATAGAGAGTAAGAAAGAAAGAATAACGGTAATGTAAGAAAGAATCATAATATGATAAAAATTGCAAGATGGATGCAGTCGACGACATTTCAACGGCCATCACCGAGACTCTAACCAATAGCGGCACACTGTAGCGCATGGGTGCCAACTACTCAAGTGAGGAGAGCGGCGATCCCCCATCGATATGAACGCCAGCTGTGCACAAGATGTGTTCATCGGCATCGACAGCCGAGATGAATTCATCATCCGACGGCGGCGGCGAAATCCGTGCATCGGCCACCCCAAGCTCACGTACAGCGCCAAAAGTCAACCGATAGATGGATGAGGTATATATTATTCTAACTTACTCCAGAAGTAGGACGTCCGGGAGTTGCCGTTGGTGTTCCGGTAACACCAGTTCCGAGCTCACGCTCATATTCCGCAAGCTCACGCTCAAGGGCGGCGGTGGGCGAGGCGACAGGCTCATTTATGGCGGCGGAAGAAACGGCAAGGGCGGCAACAATAACTGCTTGGAAGGACTTCATGGTTGATTATATTTGTTGAATTATTATTATCACTTGAGCGTAATGATTGGCTGAATAAATTATGCTATGAGTGTTGTGGCTGAAGTGCGCTACAAAAAAACGACTGTTCCGGGAGAAGAAGTCCATGGACCTGAGATAATCCCTCTATTTGAATTGATTTCGTCCTATTTGAATTGATTAAAACTATTAAAAGTAGGAATTCAGTACTGCTTTTTTCAAAATTACGGCACGAGAACGCACGACTATTCAAATTCATGGGAAAATATCTACACCAATTTTCATGAACTAGTACTAATTCCACCGTATTGACTCATTTCAAGCCATTTAAAAATGGTATGGTAGGTTTTACACGAAAGCGAACCCTATGACAACTCGCTGAGTTCATTTTCATCCATCATCACAGCAAAGCTGTCATAAATTTGTCACGTCAACAGTCAACAAGTACAAGCCTTCTCTTGCTTCTACTACTCAATACATCTCCTACTTAATTACTTCAACACTAATTAATCAACCATGAAGTCCTTCACTCTATTTATCTCCGCCGCCATTGTTGCTTCTTCCGCCGCTATCAACGAGCCCGTCTCCTCACCTACCGCTGCTGTTGAACGTGAGCTTGCCGAATATGAACGTCAGCTTGGAACAGGTGTCACGGGAACCCCAACAGCGACACCCGGACGTCCTACTTCTGGTGTAAGTTAAAAAATACTCGATGGCTTTTGAAAATGTATATCAGGTGGGGCGGTCTATGCGTTTTCTTTGGATTGTGGGTTTACACCGCCGACGGATGATTCTTGAATGTCAATGCCGATGAGCACATCTTGTGCACAATCGACGTCATTTATCTTGAACGTCAATTGAAGTGATCCATTTCAATCAGATCGCTGCTCTCCACTTTATCTGTCGGTAGCGATGCGAATTTGGTCACTGAAATAATGTTGTACTATGTGTTCTTGACTGTCATTGTACTAATAACATGTTGTTGTCTCTTTCATCTCGCTCTCTCTAACACACTCTACCTACAGAGCTATTCTAATTCTTATGGAAGCTACGATTCCAGCTCCAGCTCCAGTTCTAGCAAGTCAGGAAAAGGAGGCAAAGGAAGTAAGAGCTCCGGCAAATCAGGCAAGGGCTCCGGCAAATCAGGCAAGGGATCGAAGAGCTCGAAAGGATCTGGTAAATCTGGCAAGGGATCGAAGAGTTCTTCCAAAGGATCCAAGAGCGGATCTCACTCTTACTCCTATTCCTATTAGATGATGATGTAATGCATCTCATCCTCCATACATTATTGTTTCATTAGAGCTAGAGTTAGGTATTATTTGTGATATGAGGGACCATGATGAATATTATTGCTTCGGGAGAGAAAGAGTTTAATTCTCCTGCAGCATACGCAGCTGATGTTTGTTATGAATCACACTATAAATATTAAGTCCCTTTGTAGTTTATCGTCTTTTTGTATACGCGTCGATGGTACATCACATCTCTACACCGTCTACCAGTTCATACTCGCAGCTGTCCTAATGTTTGTTTGTATAAGATGCCATCGCTCGCATTACATACAGCTTCTCTATCCTTTCGATTACGACATTTCTTGCTAAGTCGTATAGATCACAATAATTGGCATTATTTATTGATGAGACATCAGATGTGTCTCTCAGACTGATTTTAGGAACATATTGTATTGTAGATAGATAGATAGATTATTATTGTAGATAGATAGATTATTTTAGTCACTACTCTTGCGATAAAGCGATATCTGTAGGTACAATAGCTCTCTCTCTAGGTAAGTACAGGACCTGCGCGAACTAAACCCCTCTGGTCGGCATTTAGACCCCCCTCCTCGGGTTTCGACTAGTAGGTAACTTAGTAAGGCGAATACTAGAGGGGATCAGTTACATGTTAATATGTCTTCACATCTACTTCTTTTTTGCGTGCAGAACAGATAGGGGCTCCGTGCTCTGCACAGCATGGCTTGCACATAATATTGGTGGTACATTTTTATTCCTATTTTTGGTCAAGCACTTGACACTGTATTTTTCTTGACTATGCTTCTTGACAATCATGTAATACGTTTTCTCCTTCTTGCACATGTGTGTAAGGAAAGGGCTGTTATGCCAATCCGCCATATGATCCATTTTAACCTTCTGAGATTCTGCAATAGTACCGCCAACACCTTCTGATGTTAAGTCACCAAACGTGAAAGATATGGGTATGGGACTAAAATTAGAATGAAGCCTGTTGAGTGATTTGTTCCATATATGTGTGAGGCCATATACAATAAGAATAGTTGTTATTGTTATCATATTTTTATCATATTAGCTGAATCGAAAGTTAAACCGTTAGAATTAATTGATTATTTGTATTTGTCACCAAGGGAGTCTTGTTGAAGCTGGTCCGTCAACGTCAACAGCAAAAGAAGCACACATCCACGTTCACCATCTGGTATTTCTTCTTGTCATCCTTGTCGCTATATGGAATTGAATACCTAAGAACACGTTGCACGTTTATTCTCTCCTCGTTCAGCTGTATTGTTTCACATCCATCCCAATAAAGTCATTCATCTGTGCCGCGGGGCATACATATGCCTTGTAGGTGTAGGCAGCCTGAACAAGAGGATTTGGATTTGCTCCGTAATCCGATGTACTTATCATATGGCTTTGCCACACGACGGCGGGCAATCCAACGGATGCTTTCGCGATTTTTAACAAGATCCGTCCAGCCACTGCATCAACACACAACATCATGATGTCATCGGCATGGTGGTCTGGGGTGGGTCTCTTGGGTGAAACTCAAGTTAGATCCCCTCTAGAACAGACTAGCCAAAATTTTTAGACCCCCCGGGGGAATTTAGTTCGCGGCAGGTACCTGTATCATTTTTTAGGTACTCCCTCTAAATAATGTACTCGGTACTCAGACTAACTGTCGGTCCAAATTTAAATCGTGGTAAGATACCAATTCCACCGTATTGACTCATTTCAAGCCATTTAAAAATGGTACGGTAGGGTTTAGGCGAAAGCGAACCCTATGACAACTCGCTCTGAGTTCTGAGTTCATTTTCATCCATCAATCTCTATCAAAGCAAAAGTCAAAAATTTGTCACGTCAACAAGTACCACAACCTTTCTCTTGATTCTACTACTACTCATTAAGTACATCTGCTTCAAAACTCTAATCAATCAATCATGAAGTCCTTCACTCTACTTATCTCCGCCGCCATTGTTGCTTCTTCCGCCGCTATTAATGAGCCCGTCTCCTCACCTACCGCTGCCGTTGAGCGTGAACTTGTCGAATATGAACGTCAGCTTGGAACAGATGTCACGGGAACCCCAACAGCAACACCCGGACGTCCTACTGGTGGAGTAAGTTATAATGTACCTCATCCATATATCGGTCTACTTTTGCTTTTGAAGCTGTACATCATTCAGCTGGGGTCGCTGCCGCTGCGATGCCGGGTCTACACCGCCGTCGGATGATTTCCTTTGATTTCTATGCCGATGAGCACATCTTGTGCACAATCGGCGTATTTATCTTGAACGTTAATTGAAGAGACCCATTTCAATCAGATGGTAGCGATGCGAATTTGGCCACTGAAAAAATGTTGTACTATGTCTTCTTGAATGTCATCGTACTAATAACATGTTGTTGTCTCTTTCATCTCTCTCTCAAACACACACTCTACCTACAGAGCTATTCTTATTCTTATGGAAGCTACTATTCCAGCTCCAGTTCTAGCAAGTCAGGAAAAGGAGGCAAAGGAAGCAAGAGCTCCGGCAAATCAGGCAAGGGCTCCGGCAAATCAGGCAAGAGCAGTTCCTCCAAGAGCTCCAAAGGCTCTGGTAAATCTGGCAAGGGATCGAAGAGTTCTTCCAAAGGATCCAAGAGCGGATCTCACTCCTACTCCTATTCCTATTAGATGATGTAATGCATCGCATCCTCCTTACATTATTGTTTCATTAGAGCTAGAGTTAGGTATTATTTGTGATATCAGATCTGTGATATGAGGGACCATGATGAATATTATTGCTTCGGAGAGAAAGAGTTTGATTCTCCTGCAGCATATGTGCAGCTGATGTTTATTATGAAGAGCACTATAAATATTAAGTCCCTTTGTAGTTTATCGTCTTTTTGAATATGTATACGGCATTGTTAGATCACATCATCTCTACGCTCTACAAACCATGTTTATCACTCGTAGATGTCTTTTATATACACTTGAATGAAATGCCACCACTCTCGTTTCTCTATCCTTTCGATTATGAATGATGATTCCGTCTCTAGAGGACTAATGCACTTACATAGCTAAACCGTACAGAGATAAAAATGGCATCAATTATTGATGAGACATCAGATGTGTTTCATCAGACAATACTGTAGAACGTGCGTACTGATAGGTCACAGTTCCAATGACTATGCTCTCAATGCACCCGCATTCAGCACTTACAACTCCTAGTGCGAGTATCAAATTATGGCATCAATTTTCACGGATGGGTATCAATTCTATCGTGTAGCTATTTCGAATCAAATCAAATTTCATCAAATCTTCTTGTGACCTTCAAGCCATTTTCAAATGGCACGGTGTGGTTTCCTCGAAAATGAATCCTATTGAGAACGCGCTGAGAAAGATGCCATCACCAATCTACCCGAGTTAGAGCAAAGCTCATTACATTATTTGCCGCTTCAACTTCAACAAGTACCACAACCCTTCTCTTGATTCTACACTAATCACTAAGTACATCGACTTCAACATCAACATCAATCAATCAATCAATCATGAAGTCCTTCAATCTACTTAGCTCCGCCGCTATTATCACGGCTGCATCTGCTATTAATGAGCCCCCGCTGCATCCGCCATCATCAATGAGCTAGTCTCATAACCTACCTACCGCTGCGTGAGCTTGCCGACTGTGAGAGTCAGCTTGGAACTAATGTTTCCGGCATAACAAACAACAACAGCAACTCCCGGACGTCCTACTGCTGGATTAAGTTGTATACTTCTTCACGCATCCGATACCGATACTTTTTGGCCAATGAATTTTTGACTGTCATCGTATGTGCAAAAAATACTCTTGACTCTTTCACTTTCATCTCACTCGCTACACATTCTCTACAGAGACTCATATTCTTACCTAACCTACGATTCCAGCTCCAGTTCTGCAAATCAGGAAAAGGAGGAGGCAAACGCAATGGAAGCAAGATCATCGGCAAATCAAATGTACTCGGTACTCAGACTAACTGTCGGTCCAAATTTAAATCGTGGTAAGATACCAATTCCACCGTATTGATTTAAAAATGGTACGGTAGGGTTTACGCGAAAGTAGGGTCAAAAATTCGCAGAGATCATTTTCATCCATCAATCTACCAGAGCAAAGCTCTCATAAATTTGTCACGTCAACAAGTATCACAACCTTTCTCTTGATTCTACTACATACTCATTAAGTACATCTATTCCAACACCAATCAATCAGCCATGAAGTACTTCACTCTACTTAATTTCTGTTATATTATCTTCACTCTACTTATCTCCGCCGCCATTGTTGCTTCTTCCGCCGCTATTAATGAGCCCGTCTCCTCACCTACCGCTGCCGTTGAGCGTGAACTTGTCGAATATGAACGTCAGCTTGGAACAGATGTCACGGGAACCCCAACAGCAACACCCGGACGTCCTACTGGTGGAGTAAGTTATAATATGTACACCTCATCCATCTATCGGTTGACTTTTGGCGCTGTACGTTAGCTGGGGTGGCCGATGCACGGATGGCTAAGTGTATGGTCATCCTCCCCACGATGTTAGTTCTCAGCGAGTATTTGAGCTCAGAGAATGTTCAACATAGCTATGGAAAGCTGAGAGTGAGAGGAGTTCAAATCCGCATCGACACAGAGCTGTTTCGGAATCAGTGTGAAGTGAACGTGTTCTTGGTCTGGAGACCAGGGTAAATTGGCTAGAGGGATCTTTTTTGGGGTTAACCCCCAAGGCAAGCTAGGGAATGGGGCTAACAAAATATTTTTTTATTTTTGTTGTGCCGTCACGGATTCGATGTCTACTCAACGAGAGGAGCATTTTAAGCCTATAAAAAGTCTGGCAAGTCTGGAAAGGGCGGCAGCGGCAAGTCCGGAAAGGGAGGATCCAGTGGCAAATCCAGAAAGGGTGGAGGATCATCCTCCAAGGGAAGCAAGTCCAGTGGTGGATCAGCTAGTATGAGCTACAACTCTAGTTACAGTGCCAGCACAAGTATGTCGTACGAAAGTTCTGGAAAGTCGGGTAAGGGCGGCAAGTCCGGAAAGGGCGGCAAGTCCGGAAAGGGCGGCAAGTCCGGAAAGGGAGGCAAGAGGGAATAAATCATCAACATGGCATGCTGTGCCCTATGCCTATGTCATACACACATGTTCATCTGGGGGATAGGGCATGTGGGTGGACACTGCCAGTGGATGTCTTTGCAAGAGAAATTGTCATGAAATGATGTGCGAAGTTTTGGAAAACTTATTTGTTGTCCGATCTTTTTTTTTGTGTGGTTGCTACTCGAATTAGCTTAAGTTTATGTATGAGTGCAACCTTTGTATTTTTATCATGAGTTTTTGTATGATATGAATGGATCAATTCTGTATTTGTTTTATCTTTCCTCTCGCTGTCTTCATAGCTGGACGAATACAAACGATGTCACTTCCTTCTAAGTACCACACAGCGCCATGATGCACAACCAAGACGAACGAAAATGGAAACGTGTCAACGTTATTATTTAGGCTGCAATGTGCCTGAGCCACAACCAAGTGTCTCGCAGATGCAGATGCCCTCACTCTCATCTGGTTTCAGATGCTTCAGCGTTTAGGTTTAGGAGAGGAGTTCCCAACTCCTACGGGAATATCTGTCTTCCAGCCTAGAGAAATCCTTTGGCGATCCAACAGACCGTACATAGTATATACCTATGCCGGTCCTAATTACTAATCTTATGAACTTGGTATTTCTTTATTCAATGATACATTCTTGAGTCACGGCATTTGTTACATAGCATTCGTGAGAGGAAGAGATTGAAGGTCTGTAGATTAATATAGATAAGTGAGTCGATGAAAAGAGGATGGCTGAGTGGGTGTTTTCGTCATGAGAGAGATTGTTTGATGGCGAGGCTGAGGCTGAGGCTGAGGCTGAGGGAGCTGGTTCTTGTAGTAATAGAAGGATAATCTTCAGCTTGGAATTTTTCTTTCGACTGGGTTCACTTCCTTTCTACTTCATAGAAATGACATGCATAACAAGCATTGTGATTATTTATGATTATATATATCAACTGCTACAATTTCAGTTGTCTTCCGCCAAACCTAGCAACTTCCGAAGATAATCCTGCTTCTTTGTATGACTCTTGCCAAGCTTATCCCACTCCCAATATATGGTACTGATACAAGCTCTATCCCATCGATTGCTGGCACTTGCCTTCGCTTCAGAATCGTGCTGCCCGTGGGGGGTCTACTCTTACCAATAAAGTGTGATGGGCCGTCTACTTCAACGCCGATAGTCTTTCCATACACCTCCACGAGGGCATCTATGCGATAGCCACTGCTCATGAGAACTTCTTCTTTTGGTTGGAGGTCGAGTTCGAGTGACGATAGTTGAGACACTACATCGCCTTGGAGCTTTGATAATGTCGGAACTGTGGATAGGAACGCTTCGTAGCATCTATCCAAGAGATCTAGTGGCAGTCCAGGATTGCACCTCTCCTTTGTTCGCCACAAATGCCACTGATATAGCTGACTGAGTGCTTCAGCCTCAAATCCACCCTTCTTGTCGACGCACTCATTGATAAATACATCATTGAAAAGAGTCGATGCATTGACATCAGCTACTGCATGCGCCCATGCAATATTGGCAATATCTTGACTGTTGAAAGATTCAACCAATTTTGTGGCAATCGGCACAAATGATGAAAATAGCTGCTTGTCGGTGATGCCCACAGTAGCATAAGCCCATAGCAGATTGGCGACCCCTTGTGTGAGACGAAGTTGTCTTTAGGTTGGGTAGCAGCCTTGGCAATTTTCTGAAATAGCTTGGGATGTGGAGTAAGTTATAATGTACCTCATCTATACATATAGGTCTACTTTCGCTTTGAAGCTGTACATCATTCAGCTGGGGCCGCTGTGATGCCGGGTCTGCACCGCCGTCGGATGATTCTTGGATGTCAATGCCGATGAGCACATCTTGTGCACAATCGGCGTATTTATCTTGAACGTCAATTGAAGTGACCCATTTCAATCAGATGGTAGCGATGCGAATTTGGTCACCGAAAAAATGTTGTACTGTGTGTTCTTGAATGTCATCGTACTAATAACATGTTGATGTTGTTGTCTCTTTCATCTCTCTCTCTCTAACACACACTCTACCTACAGAGTATTCTTCTTCTTATGGAAGCTACGATTCCAGCTCCAGTTCTAGCAAGTCAGGAAAAGGAGGAAAAGGAAGCAAGAGCTCCGGCAAATCAGGCAAGGGATCCGGCAAATCAGGCAAGAGCAGTTCCTCCAAGAGCTCCAAAGGCTCCGGCAAATCAGGCAAGGGCTCCGGCAAATCAGGCAAGAGCAGTTCCTCCAAGAGCTCCAAAGGCTCTGGTAAATCTGGCAAGGGCTCCGGCAAATCAGGCAAGAGCTCCGGCAAATCAGGCTCTGGACCATGGTGAATGTTGCATGCATAGGAGAAAGAGTTTAATTCTCCTGCATCATGCAGCTGATGTTTGTTGTGAATAGCACTATAAATATTAAGTCCCTCTGTAGTTAGGCATTGTCTTTTTGAATTTGTATAATACTCGCAGCTGTCCTCATGTTTGTTTGTATCAAATGCCATCGCTTTACATCTTCTCTATCCTTTTGATTATGACTAAATCTTGCTAACTCGTATAGAGATCACAATTGGCATTATTTATTGATGAGGCATCAGATGTTTCTCTCAGAAAGATTTTAGGAACATACCCCTTGCCATAACGCGATATCTCCACAATATCTATGCTAAAGGAGTGAATCAAGGCAAGAGATTGATGCAGAGCTGGAAGACTTATTTTATGAGATGTCTATCGAGAGAAAGAAGTCACATACAAGATCAGTCGTGTGGTTATGGCTGACGAAGTCAGACTAAGCTGACTATCTTACTGGCTGATCACAGGCAGACTAAGCTGACTACTAGACGGGTCAGGGAAAGATCTGCGGGTCAGCAAACCAATAAGCTGATCCCGAAGCAAGATCGGCTGATCTAGAAGTGATATGGCTAATCATGCCAGAAATTGAGACATTGTCTGGAATCCGGAGACTCAGATAAGGATGATATACAATTAATTTGAAATACCAGTGAAATATACTTAAGTATGACTCCTTGTTGTACTCGGTACTCAGACTCACTATCGGTCCAAATTTAAATCGTGGTTATATACCAATTCCAACGTATGACCTATTTCAAGCCATTTAAAAATGGTACGGTATTGTTTACTCGAAAACGAACCTTTGACAACCCGATTTTGCACTGAGCTCTTCATTTTCCAACAGCAATCTAATCTACACAATGTCAGCTCATAAATATGTCGCTTCAACAAGTACACTTAGAGACCTCCACTGAACCATTCTGCCTCAACATCAATCAATCAGCCATGAAGTCCTTCACACTATTCATCTCCGCCGCCATTGTTGCATCCTCCGCCGCTATCAACGAGCCCGTCTCCTCGCCCACCGCTGCCGTTGAGCGTGAGCTTGCCGAGTATGAACGTCAGCTTGGAACAGGTGTCACGGGAACCCCAACAGCCACACCCGGTCGTCCTACTTCTGGAGTAAGTTATATACTTCTTCACATCTCGTCTGAGAGCCGAGGCCCACTGCTGGTAGTTTTCGGCCACTGAAAGAATGTGGTGCTATATACATGTGTTTTTGAATGTCATCGTGCTCACTCTATGATGCACTGCCTCTTTTATCTCTCTCTATACTCTACACTCTATAGAGCCATTCATATTCTTACGTCACCTACGATTCCAGCTCCAGCTCCAGTTCTAGCAAGTCAGGAAAAGGAGGCAAGAGCTCCGGCAAATCAAGCAAGGGCTCCGGCAAATCAGGCAAGAGCAGTTCCTCCAAGAGCTCCAAAGGAGGTGATGGTAGCTATGGATACTCCTACAGCACCTCTGTTTCTGGTAAATCCGGCAAGGGATCGAAGAGTTCTTCCAAGGGATCAAAGAGTTCTTCCAAAGGATCTAAGGCTTCTACGAAGGGATCGAAGAGCGGATCTTACTCCTACTCCTATTAGGAGATGGTTGAATCCTTCGCATCCTCTCCATACATTATTGTTTCATTAGAGCTAGAGTTGCACCCTTGCATTGATTATGTATATTATCTGTGATATCAGGGACCATAGTGAATGTTGCATGCATAGGAGAAAGAGTTTAATTCTCCTGCATCAATTATCATCAGGATGTTTATTGTGAATAGCACTATAAATATTAAGTCCCTCAGTTAGTTAGTCAATCATCTTTTGAATATACATGTGTCGATGTTACATCACATCTCTGCACCGTCTTCAACAGTTCATACTCGCAGCTGTCCTCATGTTTGTTTGTATCATACCTTCACTTTGTCTTCGTCCCAGAGAGCAATCATCTTCTCTATCCTCCGATTTCGACTACATCTTGCTATAACTCGTATAAGTAGAGATCATATTATTTATTGATGAGACATCAGATGTGTCTCTCGGAATGATTTAAGGAACATACAACTTGCCATATAAAGTGGTGATATGTGTACAATACTTATCTACTGATGACTATCCCTTCTCTCTCATGTACTCGGTACTCAGACTAACTGTCGGTCCAAATTTAAATCGTGGTTAGATACCAATTCCAACGTATGACCTATTTCAAGCCATTTAAAAATGGTACGTATTGTTTACTCGAAAACAAACCCTTTGAGAACCCGATTTTGCACTGAGCTCTTCATTTTCCAACAGCAATCTACACCATGTCAGCTCATAAATCTGTCACTTCAACAAATACACTTAGAGACCTCCACTGAACCATTCTATCTCAACATCAATCAATCAGCCATGAAGTCCTTTACTCTACTTATCTCCGCCGCCATTGTTGCATCCTCCGCCGCTATCAACGAGCCCGTCTCCTCGCCCACCGCTGCCGTTGAGCGTGAGCTTGCCGAGTATGAACGTCAGCTTGGAACAGGTGTCACGGGAACCCCAACAGCCACACCCGGTCGTCCTACTTCTGGAGTAAGTTACATACTTCTTCACATCTCGTCTGAGAGCCGAGGCCCACTGCTGGTAGTTTTCGGCCACTAAAAGAATGTGGTGCTATATACATGTGATTTTGAATGTCATCGTGCTCACTCTATGATGCACTGCCTCTTTTATCTCTCTCTATACTCTACACTCTACAGAGCTACTCATATTCTTACGTTACCTACGATTCCAGCTCCAGCTCCAGTTCTAGTAAATCAGGCAAAGGAGGCAAAGGAAGCAAGAGCTCCGGCAAATCAAGCAAGGGCTCCGGCAAATCAGGCAAGAGCAGTTCCTCCAAGAGGTCCAAAGGAGGCGACGGTAGCTATGGATATTCCTACAGCACCTCTGTTTCTGGTAAATCCGGCAAGGGATCCAAGAGTTCTTCTTCCAAGGGATCAAAGAGTTCTTCCAAAGGATCTAAGGCTTCTACAAAGGGATCGAAGAGCGGATCTTACTCCTACTCCTATTAGGAGATGGTTGAATCCTTCGCATCCTCCATACATTATTGTTTCATTAGAGCTAGAGTTGCACCCTTGCATTGATTATGTATATTATCTGTGATATCAGGGACCATGGTGAATGTTGCATGCGTAAGAGAAAGAGTTTTATTCTCCTGTATCAATTATCATCAGGATGTTTATTGTGAATAGCACTTTAAATATTAAGTCCCTCAGTTAGTTAGGCATCATCTTTTGAATGTGTATACACTGCCTCATTCATACTCGCGATGTCCTCTTGTCATATACATATTATGATGTATCAGATGCCATCTCTCTTGTTTCAGAGAAGATTCAATATTCATCCTATCACAGATAGACATCAGACGTTTTCTCTCAGATGTCATGTCTGTAAGAATATACGATACCAATTGACAATAAAGTCGATATGTATTTATGTAGTTTCTACCATGTCTAATCTCTCAATGTGCACTCGATACTGATCTATTAGTTGTTCTTTGATATTTTTGACATTAAATGCGGCGCATCTCTTTTATTACAAGACATGAATTCCACATCCATACTAAACGAAAGATGAGACTTCAGTAAAAAAACACACATTTTAGCGCAAGACAGAGATCTACACTCACATGCATGGTAAGAACATAAATTTGACATCTATTAAAAACTTGAGGCGCACTACATAAACCCTGCTGCCTCCCTAAATTTCTCTAAAGTTGTTGTGTAGCAATTCTGTTAATCTCTCTTGCCTTTTTCCCTTTTTCCAAATAATATGATTAGTAACTGTAACTCATGCTCACTGAGGAACTGTAACTTCCCTTCGAACTCTTAGAAGATGATCCACCCTTACTTCCCTTGGAGGATGCCTTCGATCCCTTTCCTGACTTTGCACTACTGCCACCCTTACCCGATTTTCCAGAGCTTTCATCATACGACATACTGGCACTGTAACTGCTGCTTCCACCTCCACTGGACTTGGATCCCTTGCTGCTGCCTCCCTTTCCGGATTTGCCGCTGGAGCCGCCCTTTCCGGACTTGCCAGATCCCCCCTTGGAGGACTTGCCGGAGTAGGACATGCTGGTGCTGCCGTCACCGTAGCTATAGCTGTAACTTCCCTGTTAAAAATGTATATAGAGAGGCAGAGGGTTGTGGTGAGTGTACGACCATAAATATATGGAATGACAGTCAGAAATAAATGGATGACATGAGCAGCGGCCATCGGTAGGAAAATTCAACGGTGGCACAGCTCATTGTGGATAATTCTCTCTGTTCATATGTATGGGCCGAGCAGGTAGCCGCCTCGAACGTATATAGCGGCTTGGCCTATTTAAAAGATATGTGGACCTCCACCGGTCAGTGCTGATGAAGCGGCCACAAGATGATGTGCACAAGATGTGTTCATCGCTTGAAAGAGGCGGCCGAGAGACCCCGCAATTCGATTGATCCTCAGCGGCAGCCGCTCCCAATAGATTATTATTATTCTTGCAGTTAAAAACTTACAGAAGTAGGACGTCCGGGAGTTGCCGTTGGTGTTCCGGTCACATCCGTTCCAAGCTCACGTTCATATTCGGCAAGCTCACGCTCAAGGGCGGCGGTAGGTGAGGAAACAGGCTCATTTATGGCGGCGGAGGATGCAACAATGGCGGCAACAATAACTGCTTGGAAGGACTTCATGATGAAATGTGTAGGTAGGTGGTGGTGATATGAATTGTAGTATATCAAAAGAAGAGACAACGCTTGGTTGGTTTCAACTGCTGGGTTTATGAGTCTTTCAAAAAGTCGCCGACGAGTCGGGTAGTGCGCATAAATCAACTGTCAGAAGAAAGATGAAAGTGGTTAAGAAGAAAGCTTTTGAGGAAATATCAATTCCTACGTTGTGTAGGTTTTTGAATTGATTGGAAAATATTTGTATTGATTCCTTTGTGGCTGCATTTTTTTTTGAAATTAATGTGAGAAAGGGTGAGATTTATATCATGAGATAAACGGCTAGAAAAATGATGGGAGGGGCTCCCCGGTTCCCCGCTAGAGTGACCCCGGAATGGAGGAGTACCGTCTTTACCTTAGGAAGTTCCGGATTTTTCTAATGTCCGGACTGTTTTTCTATTGCCTTGAATGTGTCCGCAGTCCGCAGTCCGCAGTCCGCAGTCCGCAGCCTTTTATGTATGAGGAAGTGTCCGACTAGATTCGGACACTTTCTAGAGTGCTTTTATCGTACCCCTTGGGAGCGGCAGTGAAGTTGGATTAGTAGACTGTCCTCGGACATCAAGACAGGTGTCTTAAACGTTTTCATACATCTTACTAACAAAACTATTGAAAGTGTCCGGATTTAGGAAGTGTCCGTGCCTTTATAAAGGAGGGGTAAACAAGTGTCCGGGGTGTGTGAACGTCACACTATCGCAGAGCTGGTGAAGCTAAATAAGGATGAGACTCCCAGATAGGACTCCAACTAACCTCCCACCGTCCCAATTTGCCGTTTGTGGCGCTGACAACACTATCATATCGACCATTGCCCTGATCCTCCCTCTGTCCCTGCCCTTGAAGACATTTTTTCATCATATACAGCCAATGCTGAACCATGTCTACATCAAGCCGCAGAGAAGAGGAAGTTCACGACAATGGGGAGTAGTCCTGTCGCCACCAATACAATGTCAAGGGAAGACGTTCTTCGAACCCTCTACACCGACGCCAAGCACCTCCAAATGTGGGCAATATGTCCCTACGGCGGCATGGGCCCAATGCTCCGCAGATTCCTCTTCGGTGACGATCCGATTCGACCACTCTCCTTCTCCGCCAACTGGCCCCAAGCTGCAAAGATGTACCTTGGCTTGACTCCCTCCAAAGTTCGGCCCCGCATGGCATCCTCCCTCTCGTAAACTCTTCCTGGCCCCCTTCCAAACCAGCTGACCAGAAATTCTGTGGTCATTCCTACACGGCACCCACCCCCAAAATTCACTTCCTCCAGCAGTTTGGCCTTGCTTGCACCAAGGCCTTCGCGTTCCACATCCGTCGACCAATTCCTGCCCAGCAGGCACCACAGGCGCCTTCGGGACCAACCCGAACTCCGCCTGGTTTAAGTTCACCTTTCTCTACTGGCACTATCGTAGTGCCTAGAGAGTAGCAACTAAAATAATCTATCTATATATCCAGATATAAAAATGTAGGAGCATTCACGTATGTACGTAATAAGACACGCATCTTTTCAGCCTACCTCAGCATACCACAACGGTTCACGCCTCACGTAATTTGACGGTTAACGTCTCTCATCATTTTTCTCCATTTTTGTCACATAATAGTATTACGACAGATATAAAGACACAAAAACAGCATCTTAGTCATAGTTAATGGCACACTTTTGGGCTGAATCCAAAAGGCTAAAATTGTCGCCATGAACCGTCGTGATTCTTGGGAGTTATGCGGTAACCACAACCATACATACCAACAGAAAGCATCGTAGTAAAAATAAATACTTATTGTACCTATCATATATATCAGCTTACTGCTCGCTACATGCACCATCATGTCGGACGTGAGCGATAATAATTTCATAAGGTACATTTACAGGGGCCAAGAGGGCGAACGTATTCCAGATGACGCAACTCATATCTTTGTGGATAAATCCGTCACCACCATTCGTGCATGGGCATTCTATGGCCATCCTGCCATAATTGAAGTCATCTGTCATGATGATGTCGAAACGATTGAACAAGAGGCATTCTTTCACTGCACTTCGTGACGACGAGTCATCATGCCGGGCGTCACAATTGTCGACCGAGGCGCATTCGAAAGTTGCCATGCCCTGATGGATGTCGAATGTGACAAGCTCGTCAAGTTTCACGTAAAGGCATTCTATCGTTGCATATCGTTACGGAGCATCAATCTGCCATCTATCAAGGTCGCTCAGGGGCATGCATTCTTTCAATTTTCCGCCGCCCTCAAGGATGTCAAGTTTGGTAACAAGCTGGAAAGGTTTGAGGGGACGTTCCTCAACTGCCGCTCTTTGGAACGAATCACCATTCCATTGAAAGATGGCATCATTACTGGTGATGATATATTTAGGGGGTGTGAAAGTTTGAAGCGCTTGAATTTGGTTGAGGGAGAACTACACGAAACTATCGATGCTTTACAATTGGACGACTGGAAAAATGATATGAATGAAGAAATTGAGTCAATCAATCACATTCTTACCAATACACCTGCTGGGGGCGGTCACGATGATAATAATAAGGCCAGAGCGATACGAGAGTGGATGAGATCGGTTCTTCTCAAAATCAATCACTACAAAGCAGAGCATCAACGCATGTTGGATGGGGAGGTTGCAACTACACTCCAGGAGCATGCTTTGCCTCAAGAGATTATGATGAAGAATGTTCTTCCTTTTCTTGAATTGCCATCACATACGTTTGAAGTGGGAGATGATGGAAGAGGAGAGAGGTAACGGTATTAGCAAGACTATTTTGAACTATCATAATGTTTAAACTCTTGCTGTTGACCAAAGTGTCGAGATGGAGGGATTTTGAAGAGTTGAGCAAGGGAGAATTTTCTTTATCTTTACAGGTTCTTTATTGCATCTTGATCGCACCTTGCTTGGGTTATGCATACTGAAAAGGATGATCATTATACTTCTTTTCTCAATCTCCAATAAACGTCGGACAAAGACCGTCCAAATCTATCTGCACCGAAGCGACGAGCATTGTACAGCTGAGGAGCTAGACAACGAGCATGATACAGCTGAAGAGCTAGCTAGTCATGCATCTGCAACGTTTTGTGAGATACTACATACATCATGGCCAAAACTCAGTAAATATGGACTCTTTGAAGTTTCTAGAGACACTCTTTCCAAGCACATGTTGTCAATTATTCCTAACTGATGAAGTGAAAAGAGTCCACATAGATGATGAGAGCTCCCATCAGCACAAGGACACTCAGCTCTCATAGGTTGTGGGTACACTCATATCATTGTAGCTCAAGGGATAAAATATTTGGTACAGACGAATGAACTGGCAGAGCACATTAAGAAAACCCCATTTGATATACTTAGTAAAGTTATAGTAAACCATCTTCTATACAATGGCTACACTAATAATAGTTCGCTTGTTGTTGCTGGTGCTGGCGCTGCTGGTGCTGCTGCTCTTGCTGGTGCTGTAGATATTGTGCATAATACTTGGATTCTACCGACGGTTGAATTCCACACATTGCTGCTTCAGTAGATAAATTGGACTCCACAGATGGATACTGATCACGAGCAGTTTGATGTTGCCTTTGCTGCTGCGATTGGTAATACTTGGCGTGATGCAATGCTTGTTGTTGCTGTTGTTGTTGTTTTCCCATGGAATGACTTCTTCCTTGACGTCTTTTGGGTGCCATTGTACTCATTGTAATGTTTGCTGCCATGGTAGGACTATTGGAATGTTGATGACTTGATGATGGTGCCGAGCTTCTTCGTTCAGCCGCCTTCATCTTGCGTTGTTTCAATGCTGACATCTGGCGAGTATACTTGCCAAGATTGTTGGGCAATGCACTGTCCAATTCTTGCTGAGAGGAGGAGGAGGAGAAGGATCCACGCTTGGAATTGGCCTTGTTGCCAAAGCCATGATTGCTACCACTACTAAAGGCTCGGGTACGTTGCAACTCACCAGCAGGATAGTTCAAACGATCACATTGACGGATGAATTGCATCAACCGCTTGATGTAAGCGGTTGGCATTTCCATTTCAATGTTGTTGTGTCCTGCTCCGCCAGCCCAGAAGGGGACAGCCTTGGAAGTGTCGGGTAATTCATTGAAGAGACCCTGCCCATGATAGTAAGGGACGATTTCATCTTCTGTTCCGTGGATAATGTAGGCGGGACATCTGTGTGTGATATGCGATGATGAAAAGGAACAGAGCATGAGGCATAAGGGTTAGTGTGTTTGTTGTAGACTAATACTCAAACATGGAAAGATGACAAGAGAGAAAGGACATGTACTCACGTGAAGTCCTTCACACGGTCTATATTCGGAAACAAATCACCAACTGTAGTAAAGCCCATATCCAACACCACACGAATCACAGATAGGAATGGACTGTGCAAGATGACTCCTCCAGGAGTAAGATCATCACATGAACTACTACTATTGCTCTTGTTGTTACGACCACCTGCGCCTCCACTAGCTCCTCCTCGTCCTCCTCCTACAACTCTTCCATCACGATAGTCTACATCTCCATCATCTCGAACATCTTCATACATCATTTCTCCTCCTCCTCCTCCTCCGACACCTTGACCATCATATGCTGCACCACCAACATTACTACCCAGACACGAACGTTGCGCCAACCAACACGTAGGTCCACTCCCCACACTCTTCCCATACAACAACACATGCTTGGCAGGCACCTCCCGAATCTGCAGCAGATAATTGTACGCCAACAAAATATCACCATAGCATTGTTCCTCAGATGGTGATGGCACGGTCCACTTGTGCCTACGGAGGAGTGCTCGACGTTTTTGTTTGGGTGTGAGTGGTGCCCTGTTACTGTTTTGACGATTGGGACGACGACGACGGTGACTACGTGATGAGGATGACATGGTAGTTGCAGTTGTGCTAGCACCCGAGATGACACTACGTGGTGACGACGGTGATTGTGAAGAATGACGATGATTATGAATGGATGACGAAAGTTGTTTCGTTGAACCACCAAACTCGGTAGGATCAACATCATCATCTCTCATCATGACATCGAAATCTTCATCTTGCTCTTCTAACCGCGCTCCAGCTATGGACGAATGTTCCACCTCATTACAACTTGCACCACAGGTAAACAATGATACTTCATCTTCAAACTCATCATAATCGTAGTCGTATTCATCTCCATTACAAGTGGAGTTATCGTAACATGTCGCAGTTACCGATGGCATGTCGGTATCATCCTCGTAATCATAGTCGTAGTCATCTTCCATATCGAGAAGACTGTTCTCTCGAGTAGCACTGCTTTGACGACGAGGGCTACGTCCACTAGAGGTACGTGGATCATCTGATGCAGTCGCCACGGTCGCTGTGGTGGCATCCTCGTCAATAAAGTCGAGTTCATCTCCACAAATGTAGACGCTGTCTGGAAGATTCAATGAGGTTGAAGTGGAGGTAGCTGCTGGCGATGACGATGAAGCATTCGTTTCCTTCTTGCCAGTCGAGCCTGTAGTATTATCACCACTAACAGCAGTATTAGTCGTGCCCTTGGGAAAGATCATGGGAGCCATGAACACATCCATCGAATAACACACTCCATTCGCAGTTCTATTCATCTGGCCATTCTTTCCTCCTCCACCACCACCACCACCACCAATCTCCTCGTCTTCGACACCTTCTCTCATCATGGATCTACTACTACCAGAAGAATCCTCATTACCACTAGCATCATTCACTCTATTATTCTCTCTTCTCCACCGTTTCCACTCGCCCAACTTACCACCCCATACCGCATAAAACCTCAATACAGCTCTACGATCCACACTGACCCCATACCCACTATAATCATACACCAGTATATCACACTGTAACAATTTCGAAATATCCGTGAGGAATTTCGCAAGCAATCCAATATCTTCAGCGTTGCCGTGAGAGTATAGTAACGTGTATCGATTGCTGGAGGGTGTGTTGGCCGAACGACGATTGCTACTGCTGGAGCTGGAGTTGTTGGCCCAAGTAATGTGAAGGGCTGGGATTGGAGTAGGATGATTGGTCGATACTAGCCAGATGTAGTGAAGTGATGGCTCATTGGGTGGTGTGCTGACTACCACCTGTTGTTGTTGTGATGATGATGATGGTTGTTGACGGGTGGTGGCCTTAGCAGAGCCACCTCCTCGAACAAAATGACCTTTGCTCTTGTACACAGTTTCGTTGCTAGAATCATTGTGAGCAGATCGAGCAGAAGTTGTAGTGACGTTGCCGAAGTAATCGAGTTCATTGGCCGGTGTCGGTGGTTGGAATAGTAGGCTGGAGATGATTGTATTGCCCATTTCGTGTACAAGTTTGGATGTTGATGTGTGTAGGGCTCGACTTGTGTGTCTTGGATAATGATGACTGGCTGAATACTCTAGCTGAGTCGCACTTAATTGATGCTCTTTAGCTTGGCTTGCTTGATTATTACAGCTACGATAATATAACAGAAATTTTAAAGTACGTCTGCTATTGACTTCCTCAGCAGCCAAGTAAACACTCAATCAATAACATCAATTATATTGCTGCACAGCTTCCTTCTCAGTCACTCTGCTGTCAGTTTTTATGTGAAAACAAATTCCACATTCTAACTCGATGCCTACTTACACCATAAGTCACTCAAATCCAACACTCAACGGTCACAAACTAAGAAGCAAGTAAGAAAACTTTCGAGAGAGAAGGGCAGGTACTCCTACTCGGTTAGAAAGTGTTACATTCCGTGTGGTATTGGATCTTGCGGGATTAGCTTACTTGCATGGATGCTTCTGGATAGGGTGCGTTTGAGAGTAAGTTTGGCACTTTTTTGGGGTCAACGGCTCGCCGAAAACGCATATTGCTTATTGGTACCGTACGTATCGTACCTATCATTAAAAGATGGTGTCTTATCTTTAGTTAGTATTGAGCCTATTATGCCGACCACAAAAGCGTGCCACCCCATCCGTTGAGCGAGAAAGGAATCGACGGATCGAGCTCCAACTTTTTTTAGATTTTTATTTTCAATTTTTGACACAACACATCAGATCGACATGACGCCGGCAATACCCACACCAAATCATGTAGTAATAGCATCCAATCAACACCACAACATAGTTCCTAGACCAATTTTCAACGCTGAATCTGATGGTGCAGTCGGCGGTTTGAGATATTCTGAGTCTACGGACGTATCCGTCGTTACATTACTGGCATAATTCCACAATGAAAATACATTACTGCTACAAGAAGTACGACGACTATAAACCAGCAATCATGCGTCTAATATCTTCTCGACACCCAAATTAATATACAATCGATTGGTACACTACTCGGCTAGAGTGTTCATAATCCGCATGTGGCGACTTATTGGTCAATAAATGTAAATTCGTCATAATATGAGCGAGCGTCAGAGGACCTATGAGTGCCAATCAATCCATGTCAACACCGATGTCGTGGAGTTTCACCCTTTCAGATCCTTCATATAATTATCCTACGCGAGTGCTGGTGGTAATTCGTGCGAAATTACTCGTATTCACTCCAATTAATGTGCTTCTGATCACTACCACCTCAGCTATCAAGATGTTGCAAGGACTTAGTTCATCTCATTTAATTGATATCAAGGCTCAAACGACAACATTATTTGGTTCTCAAATCCTTCAAATTATTATAAATGGAAGGGAGGCGCTGGACATTGACAACAATATATTATCATATCACGTAGGAGGGTAATTACAGTACAGGTGACTAGGTTGATAACATGTCTATGTTGTTATGTTCGAAGTATTTGGGGCGTCAGCACATTGACGACTCATTATATATCAGAGAGCAGTGTATACTATCAAAATAGTTACTATGAAGATTGCCATAATGATGAAAAAATTCGACTGATTGCGCATGTTGTTTGGACTTATTCTTCTATTGAAAACCATAGACTTCAATAATAATGATCTGACATTCTTAGTGTAGTGATCAAAGACACTAAACTATTGATCTCCTCCCTCTTGTAACATATATAAACATGAGTGTTTGCCCAATAAGTCGTCTCATCCATTTTATTGCGTCATTAACCACCCAACAGAAGTTGTGGATAACATATTCACCTTTTCTCCAAAATAGAAAGATAGCAAGGATAGCTTCGAAACGGCAGTACATCGAAGCCCACCCCGGCGGCAAATCCAGGTGAATAATAGTGATGATCATTGGTTATGGTATTATCAGCAACAGAGCGTCGAAAAAGCCTTCAAATATAACGACGACATTGCCGGAAGCGTGGTACATGTAATGGTAAAATTATGCCAGTAATGTAACGACGGATACGTCCGTAGACTCAGAATATCTCAAACCGCCGACTGCACCATCAGATTCAGCGTTGAAAATTGGTCCAGGAATTATGTTGTGGAGTTGATTGGATGCTATTACTACATGATTTGGTGTGGGTATTGCCGGCGTCATGTCGATCTGATGTGTTGTGTCAAAAATTGAAAATAAAAATCTAAAAAAAGTTGGAGCTCGATCCGTCGATTCCTTTCTCGCTCAACGGATGGGGTGGCACGCTTTTGTGGTCGGCATAATACACTCAGATAGAGTACCTTACCTAAGGGTAGAAAAATAATACCTACTCAAGTTTGAGATACACATCAAGTTCATAGTATCAGAAGTGCAAAAAAGGCATGCTAAATGAACGGAAATCCACAGTGATGAACGGAAACAATGGGGCTTTTGAGACTTCCTCGTGATAGGCCCACGCTTCATTCGATAGAAGACGCAATTGGTGAACGATTATTGAACTGCCCTGCCGCTACTCTAGTTGTATTG
This sequence comes from Skeletonema tropicum, assembly GCA_037178625.1. Taxonomy (NCBI): domain Eukaryota; phylum Bacillariophyta; class Thalassiosirophyceae; order Thalassiosirales; family Thalassiosiraceae; genus Skeletonema; species Skeletonema tropicum. The sequence goes on from CM074149.1 coordinate 1,415,198, forward strand.
ATTGAAGGCTGCTGTATGTGGCTGTAATATTATAAGTACATAGCGACGAGCTGAATTGAACCAGAGAAAAGGCGATTGGGCGAGGCGACGTGTCAGATATATACTGGCTACATACTGGCGGAGATTGATATTCTACAGTCTGAGCAAATTCAAATTCAAAGCAGTGAACACATCACATCATATATCAAGTAGCTTGACGAAACGGTACATTTCGAGAAAAGTAGCGCAAGGGGGATCTTGAAGGACAAATCATCATGGAGTGCACAGCTGATCATCAGCAAAAGCTGAGTATTTTTACTCGCGAGCATGAAACAATATCGTCAACGTTTCGTTCGGTTACATCGTTGCCAGTAGCTGACAGCAACGAACAACAGCTGATAGCGGTATCATCGAGAGTGATGGATATGACTGACAGAGACGACGAGGTGGCGGGAACAGCGTCGTTTGCAAATAATACATCATCAGTTTCATCATCCTCGCTGACAGCAGCAGTAATGCGTACAGCTAGCAAGCATTGCAACAACAACAAGAAGAAGAAACGCAGTGGCTCGTCACATGATTGGATACTGGCCATGATGTTACTCTTGCTCTGGAGCTCATCCTTTCACCTATCATCAGCAGTCCTCGTTGGCGCCATTTCTTCCAACACTGCTAACACTGCAACTGAGATGGACAACAGCTACGGTGCTGATCATAATAGTCATCGAGCAGCAGTAAAGATGATGATGACACGAAAGAATCTCAATCACAATACTATCAATGGTGGCAGCATTCAACGAAAGCAGCGAGGTGGTGATGAACGACGAGCTGCTGCAGAGCTAGTAGTAGTAGGAGGAGGAGGAACTTCGATGGAGCAGCAGTCACCAGCAGAAGCGCCTTCATCATTGTCTTCTTCTACATCATCATTGCAGTTTCAACGCATTACAAATCATCGAAGGCTGGATCGACAGCAGCAGCAGCTTTTCAGGAAACAAGCAACTTCTTCTTCAGCAGTTGCTGCAGTCCAAACAACACGAACACTCCAAGAAGGTGAAGGTGATCCAACCACCACCATCCCAATAATGTCGATGTGCACATGCTCACCTCAAATCTTCAATATCAAAATCACACTCACCTCCACAACTCCATGCAACACTGATGACCTCCGTCCCAACGCCGGTATCGAAAATACACTATGTCTCTACACCAATCCAGTCGAGGAAGGAGTGTATCCACCTGTTCCACCAACTGCTCCACCTACATCAATGGAGCCTACGAGTTCTCCGGTGAAAAGTAGTGTTAGTGTTACAACGATGAAGCCTACGGATCAGGTGACGAATGATCCATTTAAACCACCGCCTCCTCCGGATCTGGATCAAGCAAAACCGGGATATCCTACCTATAGTCCAAGTGCTGGTGATATGACTCTGTCTCCTACGATTACAGGTATGCCGAGTACTCCTTCTCCGTCGTACTCTCCTACCAATAGTGATGAGAGGATGGTTCCCCAGCCACCAGATGGTGGTGTTGGTGGTGATGGTGCTCCTCAACGAGATGGAAGTGGTAGCGGTAGCAGTGGTAGTGCTGCTGCTGCTGGAAGAGAGCCAACGTATGCACCAACATTTCCTTGGCCAACATTTTCACCCACTTCGAATCCTACTCCAAACGATGGAAGTGGTGGTGCAAATAAGCAGCCACGTGGTGGATGGTTGGAGGAAGAAGATGACCCAGAAGAAGATGATGATATGGTGGATGATGATGAATTGATTGGATTACATCATCATCGTCATCATCATCACCATCAAGCTGCTGCTGGTAGGAAGAGGGTGTTGCAAGTGATCAATGTTGATGAGTTGAATGAGCGTGGTGAGGCCAAGGGTGGCACTATTATCAAGGACGCTGGCAAGAGCAGCGACGATGGCAGCAGCAAGAAGAACAAGGATATCCAGCCACCGTACTTTCAACCACCTGCGGTCCGTCAATCAACGTTGGATACATGGAGTTCCATACATCCAAACGATGCATTCTTCAATGAGCATCCCGAGTTGAAATCGTATCAAGAGGAAATATACCGTCTGAAGCATGGCCTGCCTTCTTCGCCGTCGTCGTTGCCTACATCAACTGCAGCATCATCCACTACTTATCACACTCGTTCACTCCAAGATAGTGGTGCTGGCTTGATGCCCACCCGGCTAATATCCGCCCAATTCCTCGAAATGGACACCTCACCCAACATGCAAATCATCAACCAAGACGATCAATACATCAATGTAACCTTCCCCGACCCAACCAACATTGTCTTGCAATTCAGCTCCATATCCAACCTCTTGGATCCGGCAATGCCACTTGATGATCAGATGAAGTATGTGCCTGGAGGGGCGATTCTGATATTTGTGGGTGCCACGGCAACTGGGGAAATTGTCCGAAATCGAATGATGTGGACTTATACTATGGGATGTGGATTAGAGGATTATACTGTGTTGGATGGGAATGTGATTGGTTGGGCTGGATTTGTAAGTTTGTGTGGTGATATTTTGCTGTTCTTTCTCTGTCTTGCTTGTTTTGTAGATGGTCCTTCTCACATTTACCAATCTCTCTCTCTCTCTCTCTTTTGTTTAATGAATGACAGAAGAAGCTAACACCCGCACGTGAGGAGTTTTGTCCATCATCTGGAAATCTTCCTCCTCCACCAACACCTTCTCCATCAGCTGCACCAACACCAGCTCCCATTACCAAGGCACCGACTGCATCTGCCGAACCCACCACTCAGGCTCCATCACTGGAAATGCCGTCGACAACGAAACCAACAAAGAAGCCTTCATCTAAATCTAATAAGCCAACACCCAAGAACCCAGGTATGTCCATGGGTAGTGGAGATATTTTCGATCACTTTGATTTGAGTGGCAAGTCAAAGAAGGATAAAAAGAAGAAGAAGAAGAAGAGACGAGAAATGGATGAAAGAGATTTCGACAAGATGAAGGAAGACTTTAGAACGTTACGAAGAAGAGAAACCGTGATGGAGTTTGGTCGGCCTTTGCAATGAGGAGAGGCAGAGAGGAAGTATGGGATGGTCTAACATATGTATGTGTTCCAATATTTGATGTCTAGAGAGAGAGAGAAAATTCATTTAAAGTCATAATAACAAGAGGCAACATTATTTGAGTTTTATGCTGAACCTGCTGCTTTATCATCGAAGTATCTTGTATCTTCTTGAAGGAGATTTTAGATACTTCGACCTTATTCCTCTCTTTGCGTTTTCCCCTATTCTGCTACTGCGGATTTGTGTGAGGTTTTAGTTAGAGAGCCGCTCAAATGCCGAAAATTAAGTTTCAGTGAAGTGGTTTACATGCTTGACCCGAGATACTATCCTTTAGGTGACTATTATGTGAGTATATACTGTGCTGTGTAGGTAGTGAAAGCTTATATTTTCGTCGAGATATGCATTCGAAGGTTGCTCTCTAGCTTATGCTAGCTATGCTATGATGGCTGATGGCCAAAGTTTTTTACATGGCAAAAAGCTAGTGTACTCTCACATGCATTTCTCAGCGGGGAATTGGAATTTTCGGCCAACCAACATACGTATAGCGTCGACAATATAGTCGACAAAAGGTTGGTAGTGCTGGAAATGCATACCAAGCATCTTCATGAAACTTATTTTTGGCCATGAGAGCTGCTCTCTAACTGAAAGCTCTAACAAAATTGTGAAAAAATCGATCCGCAGTAGCAGAATAGGGGAAAACGCAAAGAGACTATTGTACTTAGAGCTGCTTAAGCCCGCTTGGCGTGCCCGCGGTAATAAATAAGGTCAATCGATCTTCAGACACCTGTCTGAGTCACTTGGAGGACTCAGCACTCAGCACAATGCAGAGTCCCTCTGAAGAGGACTCCCATGTATGACAGAAGATCTATGGTGATCCACGATGTCATGATTTCAAGTTGACTGCTTCTAGCGATGATAAAATAGCGATGAAAAGTGAGATCCGGCCAAATACTCTTTGACGATTGTGGTTGTACCTAGATGGGTAAGTTGGTAGTGTTGTATAGGCTTGTTGTTTTCGCGCTTGGCTTTATTATGATGGAGCCTACTTAGTTGCACTGTGAAATTCATGCTACGTCACATCACATGATTCTGGGTCATCTTCCAGCAGCCAGCCATGACCCAATGACAATGATGAAAAGATAGATGATTGCTGTCTCATGAGCTCACTCGATCCCCACCGTTTCAACCTCTATCTGGCATTTTAAGATAGCAGTATGTAATAGTAGTGATTCTAACTTGTATTACACCAATTATTATTGTTACTGTACACCGATTATAATACACATGTCCAAGAGAAGATTGCCAAGTTCGGGGCATTATTCCTAAATACAATCCTGGTGGAGCCTACCGAGCTTCCTAGCTCTCAATACGGCCTTTCTTGTTTCGGCTAACGAGGCAAGTGCAATATCCTCCGACCTGAAACTTCCGTTTCCGTGTGAGTCCTGTCTCGCCTGCTCTGCAAGGACTGCACGTAGGCATCGACGTCTGCAAGCCTGCACCTCGAACGTACAGGCCGGTGCGAGTAGATGAGAAATACCAATCCAGAAGCCTTTATCTTCTTCGGACGCCGTATCACTTGCACGAGCTTGGAGGACATCTCGCTTGATGTTACGTTTCATTGAGATGTATTCTGCCTTGGTATACCACAGCTCGTTTTTTTCTTCATGCCGATCAACTGTGTAAAGCTGTGCTGTTTCGGCAAATCGCACAACGATATGGTTGCGCTGGATAGGGAAGTCTACGATCAATTCAGAAGCCATTTTAGGATTGAAATTGTTGATGTTGTTGACATAAATTCTTATATTTATGATGTTTTCTAAGCACTCAGAAGCAAGCAATTTTTTGTTGTCCATCCAGATGACAATCGTGGAAAGCCAGTGAGATGAATTACGTGGTGCAGTTTGTGCAGAATCCGCGATTACATAAAGTATGTATTGTAAAGTTCAAGGACAACATAGAGATTATCCGCGATCCTTTTACATCAAAAGTTCAAGTTGATTTCTTCTAGCGATACATATAAAAGCGATCAAATCAACCCTTAACCCTATCCCGGATAGATAGATAGATAGATAGATTATTTTAGTCAGAGACTCAGTACAATAAGTACCGCTTCCAAACAGGAATAACCTATTTCAGATATCTATGTACGCGTCTACTAATAAGTAGAGGCTCGACATGAATGGATTGAAGGACGGAGAATGAGAAAGTGAGCTAGCTTAGGCTACTCTACGGGACCATGACAGACCAGATCCTGGTACCACCCCACACTTGAGAGCTCAGGTGAAACGAGGCTCAAGATTCCAAGAGCAGTATATGTATTATTCTCAGTAGGGTGGTGGTGAAGGGTTTCTGTGATTCCATTGCCAACAGTCGATAGAAAGGGTACTTACTGTTGTCTAACGGGTGTCGGCATTTCATGGAAATTGCCAAGTAAACAAACACCGGCTACCTAAAGCTAAAGCGACAAGCTAATGTTAAATAGTGAGACAAATGTGTTTGTACTTTTTGACCGTGATTCCTTCTGTTGCCACTGTTAAACTGATGCTGCATAATCACATGATTCTGGGCCGTCTTCCAGCAGCCAGCCATGACCCAATGACAATGATGAAAAGATAGATGATTGGTGTCTCACGAGCTCACTCGATCCCCACCGTTTTAATCTATATCTGGCATTTTAAGATGGCAGTATGTAATGGTAGTGATTCTAACTTGTACTTCACCAATTATTATTGTTACTGTACACCGATTATAATACACATGTCCAAGAGAAGATTGCAGATTGCCAAGTTTGGGACAGAATTGTTAAATACAATCCTGGTGAATCCTACCGAGCTTCCTAGCTCTCAATACGGCCGACCTGAAACTTCCGTGTGAGTCCTGTCTCGCCTGCTCTGCAAGGACTGCAGGTAAGCGTCGACGTCTGCAGGCCTGCACCTCGAACGTACAGGCCGGTGCGAGTAGATGAGAAATACCAATCCAGAAGCCTTTATCTTCTTCTTCGGGCGCCGAATCACTTGCACGAGCTTGGAGGACATCTCGCTTGATGTTACGTTTCATTGAGGTGTCTTTTGCTTCTGCTTGGTATACAACAGCTCGTTTTTTTCTTCATGCCGATCAACTGTGTAAAGCTGCACTGTTTCGGCAAATCGCACAACATTATGGCTGTGCTTGAAAGGGGAGTCTACGATCAATTCAGAAGCCATGTTAGGATTGAAATTTTTCTCATGTTGGATGATTTGAAAGTTGAAAGCAAAGCGATTATTTGTTGTTTATTGGCCAGATAATAATCGTGGAACATCAGTGAAAATAAATGACGTGGTGCAGTTCGTGCAGAATCCGCGATTACATAAGTATGTATTGTAAAGTTCAAGTATATTATTACAACATAGAGATTATCCGCGATTCTCATGCTACATACATCAAAAGTTCAAGTTATTGCTTCTAGCGATGATAAAAGCGATTAAGTCTGTCTCGCGCAGGCCGAAGAATTGGCCTGAATAGCCCGATTTCAGTGATTCCAAGAGCAGTGCTGTGTATTATTCTCAGTAGGGTGTGTGGTGGTGAAGAGTCTGCCTGATATTTGATATTATTCTGTGATTCTATTGCCAACAGTCGATATAGGGTACTTATTGCTAACGGGTGTCGGCATTTCTCATGGAACTTGCTAAGTAAACAAACACCGGCTACCTAAAGCGACATGTCATGAGCTCACTCTGATGCCCACCGTTTCAATCTATCTGGCATTTTAAGATAGCAGTATGTAATAGTAGTGATTCTAACTTGTACTACATACTAAACCAATGTTCATTGTACACCGATTATAATACACATGTCACTAGAGAAGATTGTGATGGATGCAGCACTAAAGATGATCGCAGGCAATGATGAAAGCACTAAAGATCGCAATACACTGCTAAGTTGCTGCTAGATTATGATACTACTATTGGTTCATGGTCGGCTGCAAGCGGGTGGTGCACCTCCACCGATCATCTTTCAACTGCCTGTGTCAGGTAGTAGAAAGCGAATTCTTGGAAGACACACGAGTGGTACAATCGAATTCCTACAATGATAAGATTCTACTTCCGATGATTTTGTAGATGCCAGTGGAATGTGGCTGATGTAACAGAAATTTTAAATTACGGGTGTGCCCTTTCTGGAGGGGCTACATTATCTATGCTAAATGATAACGATAACGAACATGAACATGTGCCATCATGTGCTGCAATGGCTCTCTATTTCCCAGATCGCATCCCAAGCCTGCTATCTTTCAAGCAAGCCAGGAATAATAACATCAACCTGTACAGGTACAGGTCGTTTGTTGGGTGTCGATTAGCTTGACCGGATTGAAAACATTACAGTCTATTCTCACTTGGTTTGGCTCAAGGCGGACAGCGAGAATGTCGCTTACTTAGAAGATAGCTACAGACTTTCTGTATCTTAGGTAAATTTCTTACAAGCAATTTTATGCTGGTTACACAAAACTTGGGCTTGTAGCAACCTCACGAAGTCCCTTACAAGGCAAGCGGTGAATGATATATGTTGTCAGAGGATAAGCAACCGATGTTGCCCTCCCGCTTGCTCGTAATTGGGTCTCTATATAGATTGTTTTCAGCAGTAAAGCACGTTCTATCGAAATAATTTTCTATTTCTATCTCTGGGCAAGTTAACCTCGCACCACAAAAACAGCTGTTGTAGAGATCCTTGGGTTGTACTCTTGGATACTCTTCAACAATAAACCTGAGACAAAATACTCATACGAGTACATAACAGTAGAGGTCGCTCAGGTAACCTCAACACTCCTTCTTCATCGCAGCACAGCCAATAAAAACTACCAGCCGCACAGCTTTTTCGAAGATACTCGAAAACAATCATGGATAAACCTTTGGTAAAGATATCTCCAAGTTTTTCTTTTGTATCAATCTTCAACAGCTTGATCCCTCTCGTGAGGATCTCTTCACGAAACCAAACGGTCTCCAAAAATGAAAGAACTTAGAACGAGGCGTGTGTTCAGGAGGAATGGTCTTCGCCAAGATAAGGGCAGAAGCATTGTCCTCGTGGACAGACACGTTCATAGTTGTCACGGCGGGTTTCAGATCGAAGTATTCAGTGAAACTTGCAGCAATATCCATGATGGGAAGCAACTCCCTGAGCAGGGGCCATAGCGGTAGCCTCGGCTTCCATTGTAGAGAGTTCAGTCTTGAAGTTGAGTTTCCACAGCATGGGTACGCTTGCAACATTGATGACGTAGCCAGTCCTACTTTTGACACAGGCAGGATCATCGGGACGTTCAACGCCATACATTCCAGCAAAGTCTGCGTCAGGATAAGCGTCGATCTTCAAAAGATTTGCAGTTGGCTTGATGATAAGACCTCTCTTCCTATAGTGCTGCAAGGCTGCGTGCAGCATGAAAGAACGAGCCATCCAAAAGAGAGTCTGAACAGAGCGCTCAGCATTAGCATTTTTATGTTTAGCACCCACACCTGAAAAGCTCTGAGTTTGCTTCTTATCGCCACAGTCATTGCGGAAGCACTTGGCAGTAAACACTCCACCATCGCTATGTCTATGATAATGCTTGACAGTCACGCCTTTTGCATGCCACATGAAATCCTCGAACTTCTCCTTCGACATTCAGCTGCAGTCATAGCAACTTGAGGAAAGACCTTAATAACAACGAAACAATGTCATGGAAGATAGTAACACCAACGTAATCTTTCGCTGAGTCTGCGCCGTACGGCTTCATTAAACTTTAGACTTCTTCACCTTCGGTGAGCGCTTCTTTGCACGAGCAATTTCACACGTAGCGCACGTCGGTAGATCACAGCTAGCTGCAGTGGCTAGTTTCGATAAGATAATGATGACAGGAAGGGATTAGATGTAGACGTTCTTACCTCCTTCCAACTTGTGAGTATGACCAGTCATGAGATACTGAATCTTCCTCATTATCTCATTGAGCTACCGAGCTTGTTGTGCCAGAGTAAAAGCTCCTTCCGAGCATCAGACAAGTTTGTGTTACTCGCAGTTGTTACACACCGGAGGTGCCGGTCACAACGCCGAGGCCGAGGCCAGTCAAAGATGTAATCCACTTCCATCGGGGTGGGATGATCTTCAGCTTCAGATTCTAGACGAGTAGTGAGCCACCGACCATCATTGTTATCATTTCCGCAGAGGAAACCATTAGCAGACTGCTGCACAAGTGAGTAGGCATGCGCAAAATGAGACCCAATATGCTCCCTCTCCTTCTCCTTCTTGTTGCACCGACGTCATGAACCATAGGCAGATTAGAACCCTTGTCGATAGGCACACTGACCACGTGCTCGATTGCACAATCCTCATTCTGGATTCGCTAGATGCATATCAAAGCTTGCACCATCAAGATAGCTGTGGCCCTTAAAGATTTGATGGTGATGGTAGGCTTGAGGATTTTAGAGCCTCACGTCAGCTGTTTCCAGATGATACGCAAACGCAAGACCGGGGATGTAGCACGTTCCACTTCCACCAGCTTTTGCCTTCATACGATCAAGACAAGACCAATCCTTTCACCTTATTCTGATTGGAGACGTCCCTCACGGTCAGATCCTCTTGCTCAAAAGTAGTGAAGTCTTCTTTGAACGGAGTCAGGCCATAGGAAGCACCGCTCTCCATAATGGCGGGAGCGGTATAATGCCTCGGGAGTCTTGTCACCTTTGCGTTGCCTGGATCTTTGGTATTGATATTGAGGAACAGGACGCATGAGTAGGAGTAGTACTAGTCTTCAGCATCCAGAGGTTGAATGAACATTCGGCCTTGGCCTTGAGTTTCTCGGCACGAAGTAGCACCTCAGTAGCTTGTTCTAGGTCTAGAGTCTAGAAGTGGAGGTGGTCAACGTCGGCAGAATCTGGGTGGAAGTGACGAGTAGTCTGACAAGCGAAGTAGGATCTGGGTTAACCTTCGTAAGAAGATAATGGTGAAGCAGTCCCGATCAAGTAGTTTTCCTTTCATCCAGCTTCTGTTGGCTTTGGGTATTGACTTAGTAGGTTGACATTGACATGAGGGTGGATCTGCACCAACCCGACAGTTGTGTGACGTCAATCTGCAAATTGTAATTTAATCATTTTTAAACACACATTTTGTTTATATAACACATCATATCGTACTCTGTTTATTAAATAGCCGGAGTAGCGGTAGGTGGACAAGGCGGACGAGCGGTTGAATATGCGGAACTCTTGACGGAGCCAAGAGAAGGCGCGGCACTCGAGATAGATACATCAAAATATAGGCCTTCAGGATTTCAAATGCCCGACTAACTGACGTAAGTCTCAAGGTACTCAAAAGTGTCCAAAGACAAAACTAGTTCACGGATGCCAGCTTCGGCCGAGGCAAGAGCGCAACGCATTCACGGTTTCAGCACCAACAAAATCTCTGGGATACCGGATACCATCCGGGACTACACCCCTTGCCGCATTCAAAAGTTAATCCGATCGTTCAAATTATCCATGTCTTATGTGTTGGAATTAAATAAGTACTAATCTTTCGACGTGGTGCATGCGTGGTCAAGCCTCGTAGGAGAATAAATTGATATTGAGCGCTAGCTTTCAATCCAGTGCGAAGGAGAAGAAGAAGAAGCAGGGATGAATATTTTCACCTACTGATCCTCCACAAGATGGCGCTGACATTAGGATCCTGATAGTGTTCACCGTAAGCCTCCTGAGTACATCCCATAAACATGAACAGTACTTCGATCGAAGCCTCAGACTCATCATCAGCAATGTCATCGATAAGGGCTATTTTGGGAGTTTGTGGCTTGGGCTTCGGCTTCGTATTCTTTTCGCCTTGGTCTTGAAGAGTTTCAAAAGACTCTTTCCGGCAACGTCCTCCTCTTCAACAGCATTTTAAGATAGTAGTATGTAATAGTAGTGATTCTCACTTGTTCTGCACAAATTATTGTTACATACACCGATTACGATTATAATACACATGTCCTAGTCCTAGTAGTCCTAGAGAGAGAAGATTGCCAATGCCAAGTTCGGAGCAGTATTCTTAAATACAATCCTGGTGAAGCCTACCGAGCTTCCTGGCTCTCAATACAGCCCTCCCTGTTTCAGCTAACGAGGCAAGTGCAATATCCTCCGACCTGAAACTTCCGTTTCCGCGTGAGTCCTGTCTCGCTTGCTCTGCAAGGACTGCACGTAGGCATCGACGTCTGCAAGCCTGCACCTCGAACGTACAGACCGGTGTGAGTAGATGAGAAATACCAATCCAGAACCCTTTATCTTCTTCTTCTTCTTCGGACGCCGAATCACTTGCACGAGCTTGTAGGACATCTCGCTTGATGTTGCGTTTCATTAAGTTGTCTTCTGCCTTGGTATACCACAGCTCGTTTTTGTTTTTGTGCCGATCAACTGTGTAAAGCTGCACTTTTTCGGCAAATCGCACAACGGTATGGTTGCGCTTGATAGGGAAGTTTACGATCAATTCAGAAGCCATGTTAGGATTGAAATTGTTCTGATGTTGTTGACATAAATAATACTTATACTTTATGATGAAGTAAGTATGAAGTCAAAGCAAAGCAAGCGATTTGTTGTCCAAATAACAATTGTGGAAAATCAGTGAGAATGAAGTACGTGGTGCAGAATCCACGAATACGGCATTTCTCAGGCCACTGGGAATAGAAACTTGCCGCGATTATGAAAGTAAGGAAAGTTCAATTGCATATTTAAGTACTTATGCAGTTACAACAAGAGATTTCCACCGTCATTCTGTCCCGCTCTTGGAGTTAATCGTAGTCCGGCAAAAAACTAGCATATGTATTTGAAGATGAAGTAGGTGGTGCTTTTTAGATGAAATCCTACGTAGGTACCAAGTGTCCGAGAGGTCATCATGGAACCTGGTCCGAAGTCCGTGCCTCATTCACCTCCTTGCTGCAAATCTTGTTGCATGTCAAGCTGAGATAAAATTCAATCTTACTTGTTCTTTAATCTCTAGTTACCGTTGGGGAAGTTGACCCACTTTTCTCCTCCAATTGTCTCCGGCTCTCTGTGTCAAATGACCTGGGCATTTGCGTGCGGCGTCACTCATGAGTTGCAGGCCAGCCCTCATCTAGGGGTGAGCCCGAGGTAGGTGTCCTCGGGGCACGGGAAAGACACGTAATCGCGATCTCACCGTGAACCTGCCATGCTTCAGCCTACCGCTACTAGCACCAGTAGAGATCTCGAATCAATATTTGTGAAGAAGAAAGCTTCGCATCATAACCCCCCAAAACAAGGGGGGCAACAACCGAAATAACCCAGGGTCGGGTGGGTGGGAAAATTTAATAAGCTGCTTGGAAAATGCGTTGTGGAGTCTTGATCGGGTCCTCCTTACTAACCAAATTCCAAGCGTCTATCTCCCATTCAAATGTTCAGTGTTGTCATCGCACCTGCGTGTTGATAAAGCAAAGAGTGACCTCGCAACTCCAGCTACTTTTCACTTTGGTTTGGTACGCCTTTCTCACTCCGTCATTTGAATACAAATCTTTCTGCATCTGGCGTCGTTCTTCTTTGAAAGCCGCTCGCTTCTTAGATGTTTTCTGCTCGTCCGTTCAATCCTTACTACTGGCGGACCCTCTTTACTAATGTGACGATTGCTGACGCCGATGATCTTCAAAGTTCTGAACTTGACAGATGGCGAGACCGAACCCTATATTTTTTTTCTATTCTACACTCGCCATCTGTCAGTTGACAATGTTAAAAAGCTAGCCTTCATACGAACAACACCCAACTACAAAATTTCTGATGAACTTTCTTGCTCAATAGATTGACTGCTTCTCTAGAGAGTGATGATCAAAGCGATTACTCTTTCTCAAGCAGGCCGAATTGGCCTGAGTAGCGCCAATATTAGCCCGCTTTTAATGATTCCAATAGCGGTATTATTATTATTCTCAGTAGGGTGGTAGTGAAGAGTCTGCCTAATATTAACATTATGATGTGATTCCATTGCCATCAGTCGATAGAAAGGGTATAGCTCACTTGAGAGATCCCCACTGTTTCAATCTCTATCTCTGGCACTTTAAGATAGCAGTATGTAATAGTAGTGATTCTAACTTGTACTACACCAATTATTGTTATTCACGGATTATAATACACATGTCCTAGAGCTAGAGATTGCCAATGCCAAGTTCGGAGCAGTATTCTTAAATACAATCCTGGTGGAGCCTACCGAGCTTCCTGGCTCTCAATACAGCCCTCCCTGTTTCAGCTAACGAGGCAAGTGCAATATCCTCCGACCTGAAACTTCCGTTTCCGTGTGAGTCCTGTCTCGCCTGCTCTGCAAGGACTGCACGTAGGCATCGACGTCTGCAAGCCTGCACCTCGAACGTACAGGCCGGTGTGAGTAGATGAGAAATACCAATCCAGAACCCTTTATCTTCTTCTTCGGACGCCGAATCACTTGCACGAGCTTGTAGGACATCTCGCTTGATGTTACATTTCATTGAGATGTATTCTGCTTTGGCTTTGGTATACCACAGCTCGTTTTTGTCTTCGTGCCGATTAACTGTGGAAAGCTGCACTTCTTCGGCAAATCGCACAACGGTATGGTTGCGCTTGATAGGGAAGTTTACAATCAATTCAGAAGCCATGTTAGCAATTGTGGAACATAATAAATATATAATTAGGAGTAGAATAAAAAAAGAAGTACAATACTTGTGCAGAATCGATCCGCAATCACAAAAAGTACATAAATGTAAAGGTTAATTCAGTACAAATTTTGTGACTTGTGCAGAATCCACGATTACGGCATTTCCGCCTTATTCAGTCCCGCTCTTGGAGTTAATTAAACGTAGTCCGCAGAAACTAGCATATGTATTTGAAGTAGGTGGTGCATTTACATGAGATCCTACGTAGGTACACAAGTGTCCGAGATAGAGGCCAGAACCTACTCTGGCGGGAACTAAATCGTACCGGAAATAAATCGTACCACGGAGAAATCTCCACACAAATCACTAACAAAACACAAAAAAGACGCATTCTACACCCTAATATCATGGTTCTGAGCCTCCATGTCAACGCCTATCCCAAATAATCGACCATAATATGATAGTATAGACAAGTAGCTTTCGATAGAACCACTGGTCAACGTTGTATGTAGTATACTCGCATAGCAGCAGCAGCGCAGGCATGCAGATATGCCGTAGACATGCGTCATTCTAGATCGAAATAGCAGTTATTGGTCCCAAATTTGTCGATAGGTGCTCAATCTCGACGAACTATAGTCTCTTTTGCATCATATAATGTATATATACTGTTTGGGATTCTATGTTTAGGCTGCTATATGTATTTTCGTCGAGTATCATGGCCAAATTTATGACTCTTTTCATGTTGTTAGTGTTTTGTGCGTAAAATTTGATAAATCGTACCGCGGCGAGGTACGATTTAGTTCCCGCCAGGACCGAACCCTATTCTACACTCGCCATCCGTCATTCAGTTGACAATACATAATAAAAAGGCTTCATACTACTTCCTTCGTCGCGCGATAAATCGGCAAGTAAAAAAATCCGGGAAAGCTAGGCGCACGTATTCCACACGTATTATATCCGTAATGCAATTTTTACTCCCAATCGATTTTGCCTCCCCACCGCGCTCCACCTCAAATTTTTTTGCTCCCATTTGGGAGCAAAAATCGTCTCGGCGGAGTGTAGCCATTACTACACCAATACTACGCCGATCCCCTCCGTTCAAAGACCAATATTATTCCATTTGGTTAGTTTAGAGTGCATCTGCAACTTGGGTTGGCCACATTCCATCCACTCGCCGAGATTGTAGGGGTGTCAAATCAGTTGCATCGGTGTCGGTGGGCGGCTGACGAGGCGATTTTGAATAAAAAAATCACACATCTCACAAAAAGCATCCCCACCATGATGCATCACATGGCATTATTGGCCATGAAATAAATAATAGCAACAACTCCAACGTGCAGCCTCCCCCAAAATTTTGTGCTGGATCCATTTTTGAGGTCGGCGGGGCCTGAATATCAACGGATACAGCAGTATAACGACGTTAACACAATACAAGTATATTCGGCACATTCGACATCACCAGAACCGGCCTCATATATTCACACCGACGCAAATACGATGCCATGAAGCAATAAGAAGTGTTACTATATACCCATGCCGAAGTAATGGTGACTTGGTGGCCGCTGCATTGCCCATTGAATTGAGAACATCACGCATTCGCTGCGCAGCGGCATGTGTATGGAGAGCATATGCCGATCACCCACTTGGCCGCTGTGTGTGGAGCAACAATCAATGCATTGAAGTCAAAAAACATCAACCCTCGTCCCAACCACATAATAAGTGGCAAATGGTGTGATATTCCTGGCAGATAATGACACATACCTCCCCCAAACACTATGTCAGAGAAGTAAGTTCATAACAATCACCAGAGGGCACATCATCAATAAAACAGAGAGCAATTAATCATTTCAAGTAGCCAAAGATGCCCCAAAACTGTTATGTATGTGTATTGAGTGAAATGGAAGCGTATTATGAAGTGTATCACTCCTGACATGGCCAAAGTAGAGTATAATTAAGTGTAATATGATGATTTTATGCACCTAATGGTGAGTATTATTTCTCTTTATAGACAACGATTCATAGCAAGCCCTACCGGAATTAAACAGCCAATGATATTAGCTTTGGGATAATAATCGCACCATAGGTGTATCCGTTTCGTGTGTGGCGTTAGGGGTGTAGGAGCAGCGGTCATCATGGAGAACATCCTGTTGAGACCAGAATTGGAGGCGAGGAGGGGAAAGAGGCGAGAGTAACAGAGGTCCCGTAGAAATTGCACGTAGGAATTGGTTTAATTTTTTTGCTCCCATTTGGGAGTAAAAAATCAGCCAATTTTGTTGAAGTCAAAAACACGTCGATCATGATCATGCCATGCCCTACCAAAGGCACTTATGGCACTGTAGTGGCCAAATATGAACTCAAACATTTTAGGCGATGGTATTAGCCAAATTTTATTGTGCCGGCACTAGCTGTAAGTCCACTGGAACCCTCCATACTAATGTGCTGGAAAGTGCCATTTTTGCTCCCATTTTCGCTCCCATTTTGGGCTGCATTACGGATATCTTGACTTTGATGAGCTACATATCATTGCAGGCGACTTTGATGACACAGACTACGACAACTTCACCGAGGAGCAGAAGGAGAGGTACAACCAATTTGGTAAGGCTTTTGAAGACATGAGTGCAATTGAGTATCCGACCAACATCGAACAGCAACAGATGCAACAGGAATAGGAATAATTAATCGATATAGATAAACATGCTATTGAAGAATTCAAATTCATTATCATCGTGTCTCTTAACTCTGTAGGAGTAATCAGAAGTAGAAGCACTTCTTCCCACACCCGCAGCGCTGCACGCACAAAGTTAGGCGAAAAAAGGAGACAAAAACTTTATTTCATAAACCGCCCACACAATATACGCTGCTGCTATAGTCCGCTGATAGAAGGTACCTTTGGATTGGTTTCGGCACAACTCTGGGGCTGTTAATGAAGGCCCTACTGTGCCTGCCGATCATGGCGAGTGGAGGAGGGCCAGGAGGAGTTCTCATCCACACTGGAGGTCAAAAACTATTTTCTCGATAAATTTTTATTTTATTAGCTAATACGTGTGGAATACAGTGCGCCTAGCTTTCCCGGATTTTTTTACTTGCCGATTTATCGCGCGACGAAGTAAGTAAAACTACTGAAGTGCTCCTATCACAATAGATAACCTTATGGTGCGCGTTACTGCCTACGCATTACCGTATCAAGCACCTACCTATGGTACCTACTTCAATAGGTAGGTACTTATCGAAGTAAAGGTTTCCTCGGTCTCTTGTCCCTATGGCACCTTGACTCGCAATAGTGAAGGAAGAATGTCGCCGGCTTCTAGCTAGACATAGTGGAGGAGCCCAACAGTAAGTGAGCGTTTCCCACGTTCCGACTGACTAAATGGTGATCTAGTTTGTCGTCGTTGAGTTTCCACTAAGTATATCGAAGCCGAGCTTTTGGAGCATCGATACGCGACGTTCTGAGACCTGATCCTTGATACCCTGCCAGCGTGGATTCGTTGACCAGCACTAATTGCAGCCTTCGCAACATAAACGAAGTTCTCCTGATCCTCAATTGAACTTGTGCATAGATGTTGAGGTCTCGGGAGCGGGAGAAGCAGGTCAGGTACTATGAAGTTGGAAGCGTGAGAATGCAGAAGTAGCTTTCCCATGAAAAAGAACTCTTTGCAACGTGCTCAACATGAAATCGATGCCCAAACAACTCTTTCCACTTTCGGTCGGGTGCTCGTAATTTGCGGTCGGTGTCAACTAGGAGAAATCGGTTGCTTGTACAGGGGCAGCATGTGGGCATCAATTGAAAAGGTGATTTGTCATGTGCTCTTTCTTGGATCAGATACATATTCACTCCAGTTACAGCATAGAGAGATGAGAGATTGAATAAAAAGACATTAAATTTACTTCAAAAATTTGCCTTGCATGAGCGTGTTAGGCAATCAAGTCGATGTATCCATTTCTACATTGTCATTTGCACTCGATGCGTTCTCTTTCTTCTCTGTGGTTTTCGCCTGAGCACCCACTACGGCCATATCCGATGAATTTGACGCATTACCGCAACTAATTGATCCATTACTACTAGCTGAACTCGTGAGAGAGCTCATGGATTGCTTTTCACTGTTTGGAAGTGTCGTTGAAATCTCCTTAATTCCATTTGATTTGTTCTCTTGGCTGCTTCCGGACGCGGGAAAGTCGGAGCTTGAAGACGAGCTTGTTGGTTGATTTTCACCCCCATTTGCCTCATTGCTATTATCAGAATCACTTTTGGGAGATGAAGAGCCGGCGCCCTTCTTATTATCGTCAACATGACCAGTCTTTTTCGTCTCGTCTTCCTTGTCGATCCATTGAACATACACAGTCAATCCAAGATAGTGGGAAATAATCGAATCTGTACTCAATGGATACAGCATGAGATAACCCCGATACCTCCGTCCAGATTTGGTGTAATTTGTAACCATAGCACTCGACGGACGCTTGAACATGACTGGTCGCATCAACAAATCCAACTCCTCATTCGTCGTGTCATCACCTTGAAGTATCGAGCACGAAGATTTGCCAACAACCTCCTCCGACTTGTATCCTGTCAGCTTCTCCCATCGTTCATTCACTTTCGTGATGGTGTAGGGACGATCAGCACTTGTCATGACCATAGGGTAGTAAAATTCTTTTGTGCAAGTCTGCACCGTATTTGGAATGACAACATCGTTGAAGTTGTCGTACCCCATGGCCATCTTCACCGTCAGCATGAATGCCATGACATCGAACATCATCTCCAGGGACACAATCTTGTGAGACGAGTTGAACTTTGAAAAGAGCATACCATTTTGATGCAATTCGTTCTGCGCTCCACACTGCTTCGCATTCAGTGTTTGCATGGACCATCGAGCCATCAACTGATTTCCAGCAATTGGTGTCTCGTCAGTTACCAACTTGTAGTGAAACTTAATCTTGCCCTTAGGATATCGTTGCCTATTCACAATGGAGTCCAAGAACACAGCATTACTTGCCACATCATTCATCATGGCATCCACTCCAACAATGGTACGCTGACAATTCGACACCTGAACCTCGCTCGATGGAAAACTCTGATATGGAGTCACCGGTAGTCGACAAGTAAAGCAGCACTCATCCAATAAGCTGGACCAAAGCTCCCTCCGTTGGTTCACATGATACGACGCCCTCAACGCAAACAAACTTCGAAGAACATCCACACGCTTCGAGTGAATCTCCACCATGAGATTAGCACTCGCAGCACGCTCTGAAACAAGAGTATCACGCTCCCTACACAGCTCATCGACTGTAATCTTGAGACGTTCCACATAGGCCTTCTTCCGAATGCGAGTATTCTTGGCATGTTCACGATTCCGTTCCCGATTACTCCGCAGCTTCTCCTCTGCAGCCAAATTTCGTTCATGAGCGATAGCTTGAAGACTGGCTTGATGACGTTGCTGCGCGGTGGAAGGCACCATCTTTTTATTCGTGGACGTTGCAGTGTCATAATCGGTGGCGGAGTCACAGGATATCATTGCAGTTCGTGGCGCAGTGGACGAAGGTGCAGAGGCAGACGATCGTCCACGTTTCACACCCACCTTGGCGGTGGTAGTGACTGCTGCTGCTGCTGCTGCTGCATCTTCAGTGGTACAATATCCTCCATCGGTATCACTCGTGACAACGGGATAAGTTGCCTGCTGGGGATACCCTGGAAGTTTCGATCGATTCTTGAGTTGCTGTTGCGCCGCCATGGCAGGGGTAACACTGGGAGCAGGCGGGGGACGATTATTATTCCCCGGCATTACTTGTTGCGAATACACTAATGCAGAATTGGCAGCTGCTGGTGTGGGAATACCACTCGGTGCAGGTGCAGCACTCGCTAAGGGAGGTTTCATTCCATACAACTGTGGAGGATATCCAGGTGGATACTGAAATGCTGGATGAGGGGTAGTGGATCCTGCTGCTTGTTGGGCAATAACCGATGGATGCTTTGACTGCTGCTGCTGTTGCTGCTTTTGGGACTTGGCAGATGCAGATGTAGTGGTACTACTACTACTCTTGGAAGTGTCCACCTTTCGTTTCCTTGGGGCACGCTTCGTTTCTTTCTTGGCAGTAGTAGCAGGCACTGGAGCAACAGCGGTGGACGTCTTGAGTGGAGCAGACGAAGATGCATCTACCTTGGCTGGAACAGGAGGCTTGGCATTCGTAGTCGTAGTCAACCCCGATGGCGGAACTTGTTGTTGTTGTGGCTGCTGCTGCTGCTGCTGCTGCTGCTGCATCATGATCATGTTCATCGGAGGTATAAATCCCTGCTGCTGCTGCTGTTGTTGTGCTTGTTGTTGTAATAATGCCATGTAAGCTATCTGAGCACTCATTTGCTGCTGCAACTGTTGTTGTTGTTGCTGCGAAGCTGGGGCGGAATTCGATGGAACTTGCTGCTGTTGTTGTTGTTGAAGCTGCTGCCAAGGCATGACCACAGCCGCCGTTTGTTGCTGTGGAGGCTGCTGTTGTTGTGGAGGCTGTTGTTGAGACTGTTGTTGTTGCTGCTGAGACTGTTGCTGCTGCTGTTGAGACTGCTGCTGCTGCTGTTGCATCTGCTGTTGACGTTGCATCTGCTGCTGCAAAAATTGTACCAACTGCTGCTGCTGTTGAGGTGGCATAGCTGCTACTCCACTTGAGGTTGCTGCAGATAACGCTTGAAGTTGCTGGAAAAACATGGCTTGTTGTTGCTGCTGCTGCTGTTGGGGGGTAAGTCCCGGAGGAGCAGCTGCAACGGGGGCGGCGGATGCTTGAGGGTACCCTTGTTGCTGTTGTTGCTGTTGCTGCATCGCTACTGCACTTGGGTGTTGATAATGCTGTAATGACGACCCCTGAGGATTGTTATTCGATGGATTTATCAACATACCATCCTGTCTTGACAAAGACGTCGACGGGGCCGTAGCAACAGGAGCAGTAGCACCACTATTTGATGACTTGTTGTTATCCCCCTCCTTCTTTGAACCAGATGATAATGATGAAGAACCTCTCACATCACCAACATTATTAGTACTTGATGATAAAGGAGCAGATGAAGGTGGAGGGGGCAGCATACCTCCACCACCACCACCACCCTCAGTAGTAGCAGTATTCGTCGTCGTAGTCACCTCATTCCACCCATTCCAAAATTGAGCCGTAGTAGCACCCGCCACATCCTCCATCATGCGCTGTTCCTCCTCCTCTCCTCTTGACATTCTCCTCCTCCCACCACCTGATGGTTCTTGTCGTTCACTTCCTAGAGTCGTAGTAGCCCCCACAACAGCAGCAGCAGTAGCAGCACTCCTCCCTCCCCCATTACCACCATTACTCAACATGGCAGGATTTAAAATTGCCGAATTGACGCCACCCTGTTGTAATAATTGCTGTTGGAGCATTTGCAATTGTTGTTGTTGGGACATTATTTGACCTCTTCCATTGCCGCTACTGTTGCTGATAGATCTATCATTGTTGTAGCACGTCGAGTTGCAAGTGCTGGTGGTCGCTATCCCACCTTGCGGGGCAGTACTGTTGTTGTTCGTATTACCACCAGCAGCTTGAACAGCAGTGGAAGGGGGAGGCTGTTGCTGTGAAGGAATGGGTTGTTGTTGTTGAGCCCAACCAAAGTAATTAATGGAGGACACACCCATTCCTCCTCCTCCATTATTATTACTATTACTTGCAGCACCACCAGCTGGAGTTGTCGTGCTAGTAGTAGTAGTAGTATTCATGGTAGTGGAAGAAGAAGGAAGATTGTAATACACTTGATTACCACCCTCTTGCACATTCGTCGTCCCGCCAACAACTCCACCTCCAGCAGCAGCAGCAGCTAGATCCATACCACCATGATTTCCACTCGCAGAAACATTCTCTTCACCAGTCAATCTCAAACTACTATTGGTATTCACCGTACCAACAGCAATAGTAGTAGTCTGACGTTGTGAATTCGTGTTGGTATCTTCTGGATAATCTTCGTTAAGTCCACTACCACCGCTATTGCCATTGCCATCTTGAGTCGTAGATACGGCCGCATTGACAGTTGCCGCGACGTCGTCCCAAAAGAGGAGGCCCAAATCTTCATCGTCTCCCTGAGATTGTTAGATTGAATTGAAGAAAGGGAGATTTTGTGAGTCAATTATATACAAGTGCACACATGCCATAACAATACTATATATCGTATCGACGTGAGAGAGGACCCGCAGCGATTTATATAAATCACGATTCACCAATTCATGCTCTCTCGATAAAGTGTCGACACCTCTTGACCGAACGTCAGCTACCACAACCATACTATATATTATAATCTTCTATACACGAGTCGAATATAATTATAATATAGCCACCTTACTCCACCACGGCCACCACGAACCTATCTATCGACACGGCGACCACCGCAATAATCGAAATCTCGCTCCGTTTCAAATCACCTCGCCGCCTCTCTCACATACATAAATTTATACACATGTAAAGATTCTCAATAATTCTCAATAATATTCGAGTGGACTTACCGAGCCATCATCCCATTGAATTCCATCCATTTCCTCTTCCTCCTCTGCCGTATTCATAATATTTTCTATACTATTTCGTGTCTATATATTTCTGAGTGCAGATTTTATAATATATTGTGCTTCGTGCGTCAGAGTTCGTTATATATATGTTGTGCACACTGTGATTATTAGATATTGAGCTGCACTGTAGTTAGATATATTATTGTTGTGGTGCAGCAATTCTTCAACTTCTTCAATCAATCAATTATTATTCAACACTACTTCGAGTGCATGTATTTTTCTCCTGCAAAAACATGTCAATACTTTTAGTTGCACTAAAGACAATCAATATTGATGTTCGTTTGTTACCTTTACCCGTCATAAACTAGAGTATACACAGGTATACACTTCCTTGGGTGTCATTCGTGTGGAGACAGGGGAGCTCGCATCAAAGAACCCCCCCCGGCCATCTGCTCGTCTTATGGTTCGGTAGTTGGTGTAGGAATTCCGTTGGGTAGGTGTGGGTGACGCGCTTTGAGTTGTAATTCGAGCTTTTACGTGGGTACATTTTGTGGGGGGGGGGTGTAAATAGTAACTGATTCAATTTTGAAATTTCTCTACCTAATTAAATCAAATAACACTACAACGAAGCTCAATGAAAAGAGAAGTGGATGACACCCAAACTCGCCAACCCATACCCAAATGTCACTTATGACGTCATGTAAAGCGTTCTGACTTCACTTACCTGGGTGGAATAGTGCACGGGTAGGTGGGAATTTGGTATGTGATGTGGTGGGAGAAAAAGGGGGGTGCAACTGTCGTCATGATTGCCAGGTACAATAACATATTGGGTGAACTTCTTGGAAAGGCTTGGACGTGGGCGCGGCGGGCGTGTGTGTGGGTTGTGGGTTTCTTTCGGAGTGTTTGCAAAGCGGCACCGCTCACCACTCACCACTCACTGAACTGAATGCAAAGCAAAAAAGCAAGACGAAAACTGACGGACATCACATGGCTGGCAAACGGCGATATCTTGTCTTCTAGCCAGCCAACGCGAGGACGATAAGTGGCGTTTTGGAAAGCCGCTGAGCAGCTTCATCGATTAGGCATGCAATCATCTTGATTGGACACCTCTTGAAAGAACGCGTTGTCTTGATCTTGGTCAAAACCAGAGAACACGTCTAGATTCCGCCCAGCTCCATCAAATCCGGCTTCACAGCCAGATTTTTGCATATCAGAGGCCCAAATTTGATCAAAAAAATACGATTAATTTGACAACCAGTTTCCAAAGCTCTCTTCAAGCTGCATATCGTCAAAATTACCCCGGCACCCCTCTTCAGCTCTCTGCTTCTGCTGCCTTGCACATCCAAGATTGAGTGCCGGATATAAGTATAAGAAATGAATAGTGGCCGTGCATGCGCATTGGACTAGTTCCAACATATTCTTTATTTCCTACTTATCTGTCGAACCAAAGACTCCTCTATGTCTAGAGAGTCTACTGTGTTTCCCTTGGTACATTATGTCATCTGGCATTGATTTGATGTTGATGTACTGGCGCTAAAGCTAAAGGTCTCACAGCACTCCAAGTAAGTACGCTAATTGTCCGAGGCAACAACAAATGACAAAGAGCAACGTCGATATCGATATGAATACTCAACCATGTGTTCAAGTATCAATGAGAGACGAGCTCTTAGCTAGTTATCTAAATCTAAAGGGTGGATCATTGTCATTGGCCGGATCGCTCGGTCAGAGTAGAAAGATCACACTGATACTACTTTGGACTTTGGCCTCAGTCTCAATCTCAACTTAGTAACAAAAACGGCACCAAACACCATTGTGTGCGGCAGCAGCAAGCTTTGGTGATTGACTTTGATTCGATGTCCAGTATTGACCTTTCCACAGCGGGCACGCCCAGTGGGCTATTGGATCATTTTGTGATATTTCCCCACTTTTCCAAATTCTGTGACTACAGTATATATAGGATTTTTTCACAATTTTGTTAGTAAAATCCTCTAGCTTTGGGCCATGGTGGCCAAAATTAAGTTTCAGGGAAGTGGTCTACATGCTAGCCCCGAGATACTATCCTTTAGGTGACTATTATGTGAGTACATACTGTGCGTGGGAGGTGGTAAAGGCGTATATTTTCGTCGAGATATGCATTTGAAGGTGCTCTCTAACTGGGTGCTAGCTTTGATGGTTGATGGCCAAAGTTTTTTACATGGCAAAAAGCTAGCGTACTCTCACATGCATTTCTCAGAGGGGAATTGGAATTTTCGGCCATCCAACATATGTATAGAGTCGACAATATAGTCGACGAAAGGTTGGTAGTACTGGAAATGCATACTAGACATCTTCCTGAGAATTAATTTTGGCCATGAGAGCTGCTCTCTAACTGAAAGCTCTAACAAAATTGTGAAAAAATCCTACTGTAGTCACAGATTTCCAGAGAATCGGGGAAAAAGTGGATGAGAAGAGAAAGTGGGCTGCCGTGGAAAGGTCATTCAATTATTGACACCCAAATCCAAAACGTGAGGGGGGTGGGGGGTTAGAACGCCCCCAAATGCAGAACGCCAGATACCCAATGGGCACTCAATATACCCAAAATAGCTTGTGTCACATCCAAATATTTCTGTGTCGTAGTGGTGTAATAACGGTATTAGAAGTCTTTCTTCTGAGACAATATCAGCTTCTAGATGGCACCGTGTGGTTCTGCATTAACTTGCTGTTGTTCTACAAAGTCTTGGACTAGGTCCTCAAAACGAGGGGGGGGTTCAATAATACTCCCAGTAAATAGCTCCTGAATACCATCCTAAACTAATCACTAATTATTCTTTTAAAAACACTGATTCTTTTAAAATAAATCTGGTATGTAATGGTAATCGATCGAATCAAAGTCGCCTTTGGCTCCCAGTATTGTAGAGACGGACTCCCAAATACAAATTCGAAAATTATCTGACGGAGGAGGAGGAGGAGGAGAACCACCGCAGCAAAATTTGAGCCGACCTCCCTCTAAGTATCCAATTATCCATCACCATCATAATCAAAATCAAAATATTGTGTGCGGCAGCATTAGCAGCAAGCTTCGGCTCTAAACTCCAGTAGAGACGGACTCCCAAATTCAAAAATTATCTGACGAAGGAGGAGGAGGAGGAGGAGGAGAAACACCGCAGCAAAATTTGAGCCCACCTCCCTCTATCCATCACCACCATAATCAAAAGAACTACAGCTCTAATCTTCTACCGAAGCTTGGATACTACAGCTCTAATCTTCTACCGAAGCTTAGACAACCACAATAAAACTAATCGTAACACCAAACAGATGAGACATGTTAACAAACGATCCAGAACTTCATCTTGATCTTGTAAAGCTCAAGCTCAAGCAGCTCAAAATTGACATGAACAGCCGATATCTTGTCTTCTAGCTCTAGCTCTAGCCAGCCATATCGAGGATGATAAGTGGCATTTTGGAAAGCTCTCATCAAGCTCTACCGATCGGACATGTAATCATCTTGATTGGACGACTCTTGAAAGGACGTCGTCACTGTCAAAAGAGGTCTAGCTTCCGCTTCCGCCCAGCAGCTCGGTCAAATCCGGCTTCACAGCCAGAACCAGAATTTCACGTCAGAGGCCCAAATTTTAGTTTGATCAAAATACTATATGACAACCGTTCCAAAGCCAAAGCTCGCTTCAAGTTCAAGCTGCATCTGCATCGATTAAAACAACTACCTCTTCTTGACGCAACAACAATGATATATTAGTTCGTGGCTGGTTTAAAAGTCCACTCGCTGAAGCTCTGTCTACCCTACAGGTTGCTGATGGGAAGACCTATGACCAAACTCCTAAGACTTCAGGTTGGCGGCGACAAATTAACAGCCACAGAAGGTGCGAAACATACTTGCCTAACTTTCTTCGGTGGACACGCCTCAAGCTCAAATGTTCAACCAGAATTGATTGAAGATAGAAGCTATACGACGACTGATTAATCTCTTAACTTGCGCAGATTTGCAGCAGTAAGAGGGTTGCGTAGTAATAGCGGTTCTGTCAGATCTCTCCAACAAGGAAGTGGATTGCTCCAGATTTCTCCTCAGAAATCGTTCCGATGCGTCAATTGACTGTTGTTTATTTTATTTCTTTTCCTCTCTATGAGATCAAGCGCATTTGCTTCCAAACTGCTTCAAAACGCTCTCTCCTACCTAAAAGCTACCATAGATACTCTACAATAACATAACTGTATAGAATCCGTACATACGCGAAATATCGCATCCTGTGTCATATTATAATCACTGCTTGGCATCCATCGGGCGCCCTCGCCCCTCGCAAAAAAGACACTTTCATAAACGCTCAAGATGAAAGTTGGCACATCTGTATACATCCTATTCCTATGATGTTACAAACGTCCCAAAAGACCATATACGTATAAGTATAAGGGCACAACAATCTAAATCTAACTGGCCCTCTGCCTCCAACCTCCAAAAGCTTCTGCTCCTTTGTCGATAACGACATGCAAGCACGAGCCCAATAGATAGATGTACACGGACAGCTAAATCTGAATCAAAGTCTTCACTATAACGAGGATACTAAATAATAATTAGAGTTAGATCGCCATAAACATAAAATGCGCGCTGCTTTTCTCTTTCATACTTCATTCCTAAAGCATTCGACAATCCCCTACCCCTACCCTTTATTCATCTATTCTACATACAGAAACACTTTCAACAACCCAAGCCTTCTGGCCATGGTGATGACACTTCCATTCGACTCTGTGCCGTTGCCGCGCACTCTCTCCTCTAGCTCTAGTAATAAATAGCTCCAAAAGCCACAATCAAACCCATTGTGACACCAAAGAGATGAGACATGCCAGCAAACGATCCAGAAGACTTCATCTGTTGCACTTGCATGTTTGACAAGCGACTGTTTGACAGGAGCAGATCATTTGCAATCGCATTTTTGCATTAGCGGCCTTGCCAATTAGGAATTCTTACGACTCTTGCTCATTTGGAAAAAGTTGATGGGGACGAGGAAGGCTTCTTAGAAGGCGCCTCTCCAATCTCTCTCAACCAGTACTCTTCTCATGGCAATTCTCGAATGTTAATGAAGAAGATTATGTAGTACACGAAGGAGACATAGACATAGTTGCTTAGTTGAGTCTCTCACGCTCAAGATTATTGAATGTGAGCTGCAGGATGATGAGGAGTTTCATGAGGTCCACACTACTTCTACTTGCAGGTGTGTAGATGTGTGAAGGCATACTTACTCTCTTTTTTTGTGTTTGTGTTCGTGTAGGTAGGTGTAGAATTGAGTATTCAATTCGCTTTTGACGGGAGTCTATATATATGTGTGTGTGTACAAATATCTGGCACTGGCATAGAGATCTAATTTGTATATAGATCGGATTATCACAACCACAACCACATCAAAATCAAATCCGCTTGTGTTAGCGTTAGCCGATGGTACTGGTAGGAGAAGTAATTAGATGTCGTCCCGGTGCAGACGGTCAAGTTAGAGTTAGACATGATGGAACATTCGATTTTTCTCCAGACTTAGAATGAATGGCTGATCCTGAACAACTGCAACTCTGTGATAAGAGCGATTGAACGTTGGCAACATGAATTCATGGTCACGGGCAGGAGTGAGTTTCGAGTTTCGATGCAATCACAATCATATTCATATGGATATGGATATGGTAATGGTACAATTACAATGACAATGACAATGAAAAGAAGACCCCATAACAATCAGCACGTTTCTGAAGTAGCTGTGTTGACTGATCGATAGAATCATAACAAATCTTCGAAGAAACCACTCAAATTCAACTATATATGTATGAAGAAAGGAGTGTGGTGGCTTCGCCGCCTTCGCACTGGAAGAGAATGTGGAAATTTTGACCAAAAGTGTAACTCATAATTCAACTTATCGTGTAATGAAATACTCTAAGCCCTTTCATCGTGAAATCACCATCACCGAACACACAAGCAAGATGATGATGACACTTCTGCGCCGACGAGAGGCAACAAACAAGTGGGAAGTGCTGGACGAATGATAAAAGATTATCTCCTCTCTCAAGTCTCTCCTACGGATCAAATTCTGAAGACAGCACTCTCGTGTAACCACCGTATTTACGCAAATAATGCACAGACATCACTTTTTGTGTGCTGGCACCACAACTCTCACGTCGACTGCTGCTACACCATAGAAAATTGGCATGCAACCGAACCAAAATACACGGAGAACATGTGTGATGTTGCCGCCAATATGGTACCTTTTCAAGCGCTGTCGATCTCGAATAAACACTCAACACGTGATGATGCTTTTTGACGTCGCTCGACATCAACCATATAAGATACGTTGGGTAAAGCTACCGTCTCTTCTCGCAGTATATTTACTCATATAATCGTTCATACTGATCTGCTCCGTCACAGGATGGGTTTTTGTGGTCGTTGGTGGCTGCGTCGTTCGCGTATGCAAGTTGCTTTGTCGCTAATGAAAGAGGGCACATCTCCGTCCAAAATCTGTCCACACACAACAATCAGCATGTACTATGAAAAACATCGGCAATGACACATAGAGAAAGCTCTATTTGAGCCGGCTTGAGGCTCTGTGTCAGCAGAGAAGGTTGTGTAGTGTAATATGAATGTATATATTGCAAGCATTTCTGATGCACAAGTTTACAAAAGAAGGTGCAAGCAGATGAGGAATTAGTTGGCCATGAAAGCCTCAATCCTGAACCAGAGAGTGCAAGCAGGTGTAGGAAGAGTAGAAATAGTTAATGCATTAGATTATTATTGTTGTTCTTGGCAGTACTTGCTCATTCGTCTCACTTTGTACTAGAGGCACGTGAGAACGGCAGCATGCAGGATCTTCTAGCGTATTCAATCTGCGTAGGAACTAGTACCTTCGAGTTGAATATTCAACTCAAAAAATTCAACCCAAAATGCAACTCGGCACATGCACGAAAAGCTAAAAAATGTGGGTGAAAAGGTGCTATTTGGGACCTTTTCAAAAACCTTTTCGCACAAATTCAACTCCTCTACACAAGAGCAACGTGGGATCTCAGTACACCACAGGCGTGCAACTTGAGTTGAATTTCCGGCTGAATGTGTATATGTATGGAGGTATCTACCATTTAAAACTATAGGCGGGCATCTATCTCTATCTATCTCTTGTCTAAGGCGTTCGCATATTGAAGACTTTCATGCCAATGACAGCACACAAGATAATAATTTTTTTTTTTTTTTTTTAAGATAAATAAGTGATTAGTTTAGGATGGTATTCAGGAGCTGTTTAGCCCGCCCTCTTTGGAATTTGAATAAGGTACCTTATGAGTGGCAAATGCCAACTGCGACATGCAATTTTGTTGTAAATACTTCTAATAAAAACAATAGCAACAGTCTGCCGCAGCAAGCTTGAGTGTCCATTGATCTTCTTATCGTTATCGTTACACACATAATTCGCTACTCGTCCCCTTCAGCTTTACATCTCATACAGCATACTTACTACCTATCATGACCGACACCGACATGAAGAGTGGTGGTAAATGCTTCAACGCAGTCGTCTTCAACGATGGGGAGATTGTACATCGACAAAAGAAGACGACGTCTTCTCTAGAATGTTATTTTGCTTTGCCAGAGTTCTTTTCACCCGACGATATCGACTTGTTCCCGACGCCGACGGCGGCAGCAGATGTAGAGCAGAAGCAACAGCAAGACAAAGAGGTTGATGGCGCTCAAGTCGCAGAGGAAAGCAAATCCGCATTTTGCTTTCCTGTCGACTTCAATAGAGCGTTTGGTTTGATGGAAAACGACGAAGAGGGTATGGGCCAAAACAAGAATTCTTCTCTGGAATGTTGTTTTGCTTTGCCAGAGTTCTTTTCAACTGACGATATCGACTTGTTCCCAACGGCGCAGCAACAGCAACAGCAACAGAAAGGTGTAGGCGCTGCAGACATGGACCATCAAACAACAACTCCTCCAAGAGCATCATCCAAGAAGTTGCATAATTCATCGCCCACGAGTGTTATCTTACCGAACACACATGACAATGATGCACCTACGGAAAAGGAGCAGCAATATCATGCACTTTGTCGGGCAAGAATGCGAGCCATGATCGAACCATATGATGAGATCATGAATGATAATGACTATGCCAATCCCGATGCTTTAATGCAAACGCCGTCTCATCTTGAACTCTTGGGAAAGGTCTGTCACAAGAAAGATAGCAGGATGAAGACATTACAAAGTTCAGACATGGCCCCTTGGTCTCCAACCCACCCACAGACACAGAGGAGTACATCAACATCACCTAAATCGATATTTGGTGAAAATGAATGCTGGGATTTGGATGTTGGACAGCTACTCTCTAATCTCTCTCAACCAGTACTCTCCTCATGGCAATTCTCGAATGTTGATGAAAAAGACGTCAATGTACACGAAGGAGACATAGTTGAGTCTCTCACAATTGAATGTGAGCTGCAGGATGATGATGAGTTTCTTGAGGTCCACATACTTGCAGGTGTGTAGATGTGAAGGCATACTTACTCTAGTTTTTGTGTAGGTTTAGAATTCATATTTATATTTATATGTATTCGATTCACTTTTGACGGGAGTCTATGTCTATGTGTGTACAAATCTGGCACTGGCACTGGCACTGGCATAGAGATCTAATTTGTAAAGAACGTATTATCACAACCGCAACCACAGTAACAGTACTTATATTATGCATCAAATCTGCTTGTGTTAGTGTTAGCGTCAGTTTTAGCTGATGGTACTGGTAGGAGTAGGAGAAGTTATTACTATAGATGTCGTCCCGGTGCAGGCGGTCAAGTTAGAGTTAGACATGAAGGAACATTCGATTTTTCTCCGGACTTAGAGTGAATAGCTGAACCTGAACAACTGCAACTCTGTGATAAGAGGTTTCGATGCAATCATATTCATATGGATCTGGATCATTCATCATTATTATTTGACTGCTCTGACAATCAACGATGAGGATAAGATTGTCTCAGTAGTGAAGTACTTAGGCATAAAAGCCTACCTTCACTTTGATTTGCTCACTCTTTGAACGACGATCCAGAATTGATGATTCCGCTCTCACGGTGTGTCTTCGTCTTCGTCGGCTACATCGTGATGACTTGCATGTTGATTTTTTGTAGCGTGTTGGCCTGGACACAAAGTTCGTCCTCCACCTCATCGCTCTCGGCTCTGTCGTCTGCCTTAACCTTACATCTATCGGCATGTATCGAAATATATTCATCAAGTGGCAAACTACAGCGACATCTTGCCCCGTTGTATTGGATAGCCGAGCATGTTGGATAAGTTCATGAGCAATTGACAGAAAGGCCGCGCTTTTTTGTATCAGTTCCTATGCATGTACGTAGAAAAATGTGTCGTTACGACGAGAAAAGACATCAGTATTTTCAGGGACCCTCCGTGAAATAGGTACCCCCCCCCCCCCCCCCTGGATAAAAATTTTGGCAGCCTGCTCTAGAGAGGTGGGTATAACTTGAGTTTTCACCCAAGAGACTCCGCCACCCCTCCACAATCCACGACATCATGATCATGATGTTGTGTGTTGATGCAGTGCTGGTTCGAATTGTGATTGTGCAGTCGTTGAATCTTGTTGCGATGATATACGAGGGTTGACTCTACTAGCCTCGAGGTGAACACAATCAAGTGCAGCAACTTGAGCCCACTACTCTAGTTGAATCCGGAGGAGGTGGATAAATATTTTGGCTAGGCTGTGATTTGGAGGGTGGGTATAAGCCGAGTAGGTGGGTATAGTTCGCGGAGGGTCCCTGTACTTTCTTGGAGACAAGTCGTCAGAGAAAAAGCTATGAGGTGCACTGACGGATTCAGTGAATTATTCCATCAGTTCGATTCACATAATGCAGAGCACCTATGTACATATCTCTAGATCTAGAGCTAGAGATGTTTGTAGTAGATTTAGATGTGCACGGAGCTGAATGTCTTCAGTAACAATAACGAGGATACTATTAGTTCGCCATGGCCATATCCATATTATATCGCACTGCTTTTTTTCATATTCATAGTTCATTTCTAAAACATTTGCCACTATCCTCTACAAACATACACTTTCAATCCAAGCTCGGGCCATGGAACACATTTTACACATTCGACTCACTGCCGCCACACACACACTCTCTCAACCTACACATTCAAACATCACACGCTACTACTTTTGGCCTTTGTCCT
The DNA here is from genome assembly GCA_037178625.1 of Skeletonema tropicum. Taxonomy (NCBI): domain Eukaryota; phylum Bacillariophyta; class Thalassiosirophyceae; order Thalassiosirales; family Thalassiosiraceae; genus Skeletonema; species Skeletonema tropicum. The sequence goes on from CM074149.1 coordinate 1,447,483, forward strand.
AACTTTCCTTCTAGTAATAAATGAAACCAAAAGTCACAATCAAACTCGCGGTAACACCGAATAGATGAGACATGTCAGCAACAATCGATCCAGAAGACCTCAGCTCTTGCATTTGAATGTTTGATAGAAACAGTGCATTTGCATCTGCATTGAGCGCTTTGGCACTTTTAGGACTCTTGCTCGCTTTGGCACTTTTAGGACCCTTGCTCGCTTTGGAGTAACTATTTCTATTTGTCGGGGATGAAGTCTTGTTAGAAGGCTCCGAAGAGGGCCCAGATGATGGCTGAGAAGATGGCTCACTAGAAGGCTGAGATGACGACTCATCATTAGATGGCTCTGTCGATGGCTGAGACGAAGGCTCCAGAGAGGGCACTGAAGAGGGCCCAGACGATGGCTCGCCAGAAGGCTCACTAGAAGGCTCCGAAGAGGGCTCCGAAGAGGGCTGAGACGATGGATCGCTGGAAGGCTCCGAAGAGGGCTCCGAAGAAGGCTCTGAAGAGGGTTGTTCAGAGGGATCCGAAGAGGGTTGTTCAGAGGGATCCGAAGATGGCTGGGAAGATGGCACGCGAGTGGGCTCAAGAGTTTGTGCAGCAACGCGACCAACTGCAGTTACAATAAGAAGTGCTCGTGTAGCAGCAGCGAACCTCATGATGATTTGTTTTTATTTCAGAATGTTCTTCAATTGATAATGAATGACAGAGCAACGTTAGTTGGGTTTTGAATTTGGAGAGCGAATGGATGATAATGATGTCAGGACAAAAGTTAGTTGTCATGGCCGACGAAGAACTATTTCTCCTATTTACACACTGAGTTGACAGAACGACGGGCCTTCACTTACGATGCAAATTGTGAGAGAATAGTCTCAATGGGCGGGTCTGCGGATGTGCAACGAGCAACGAGATGGTAGCTTGAAGACGCGAATTGTAGGAGTAGTTCCTTTTGTCTGCCAATTGCAACGATAAAATAATGTGCGTGGCGAGGGCAAGGGCTGATGCTTACTTCTGCTCGCTTGGCGGGCGCAGCAAGCACGCTGATTCACCGCGCTAGTAAATTGCGTTTTTATTTGAGCTCCTATGTACGTTATTTTTTACCTTACCTTAGCTACTGTACACTTACACGAGCTACCGTACATCAAAAAACCATCATGACCATGGCATCCGACAGCGTAGACGCCGTCGCCTATATCTCAGCTAATACCAAGTCCCTAATTAAGTTTGATAGATTAAATCGCTTCTATTAATATATAATAACAAGATTATTTGGTCAGAACATTAATAATTACGACGAGAGGCCCTTCGGATAGGGGGTCAAATATTGTGATGATGCGTCGAATTTTCACCGCAAGGCAGTGCTTTGAGTGACTTTGGGGGTGGCTGTGGCAATAATACTTGGTCGGTACATTCAAATAAATGTATTGTATCGATCAGCCGAGCATCATCGCTGTAGACATCCTCGAAAATTCTTTTAGGGACCGACATGGTGCAGAAGTTCGGCGTCGGCACCTGTGTGCTGAAAATGCGCTCTAGCTCTCTCAATATTGCTCCTGACCATCATAGTAACCAACTTAATCGCTTCTAATGATGTTGAAGAAGACAAAAAGGCCGTTACTATGATGGTCACAAGCACTTCCTAAGGTACTAGAGTACGCCGAATAATCACCATGGAGGGGGTGTTTTTGTGCGGTGTGTGTGTTAGAAATGATAAAGTCACTGTCCCAGTAACTTTTTACCTCGCTGGACTCGAACTGGTGACTTGCATTATGTTAGAAATGATAAAGTCACTGTCCCAGTAATCGATTACTGGGACAGTGACTTTATCATTTCTAACATAATGCAAGTCACCAGTCCCTTCCTAGACTGATGACAGGATTACGAGCCTTGACAGGACCGTAAGTCCATGCCATCTCTAGTCGATTACTGGAGACAGGAGTAGGCTAGCGCAGGTCACACCTTGCAGCGTCCACCTACATCTAGTGGGAATTACAGTACTAGTATTCCTCTAGCTAGATCTTTATCTCCTAGTCCGCCTACCCGCAGTAGTATTTCCTCTTATCCATACCTCTCTCTAGGTGGGAAATAGAGGCTTTTTACCTCGCTGGACTCGAACTGGTGACTTGCATTATGTTAGAAATGATAAAGTCACTGTCCCAGTAATCGATTACTGGGACAGTGACTTTATCATTTCTAACAGTGTGTCGGTAAAAATGGTTGATTTCGTATGTAGGTACGTAGATAAGGGCTAATATTATACAACTTTTACGGTACCACCACTTTCACTTAAAATCGCGCTGTGAATCAGCGTGAGCAGATCTTCTCGATTCTTTCTGACGATTGCTATTGCTAATGCTCACAAGATTGATTTAAACAACACATCTTTCTTCAAAATGGATTTAAACGACCATAAAAGCCTGTTGGGCGTAATGAAACGAATTCAACGATTGAAAGCCTGTTGGGCGTTAATGATAGCGAAACCGACGTCGAACTTTCTTGAGAGAACTAATTATTCATTTGTCTGCTCTGACCATCGTCCTAATTTGTCTGCTCTGACAATCAACGATGCATGAGGATAAGATTGTCTCAGTAGTGAAGAGTAACTTTCTTGAGAGAACTCATCATTCATCATTATTTGTCTGCTCTGACAATCAACGATGAGGATAAGATTGTCTCAGTAGTGAAGTACTTAGGCATAATAGCTTCCTTTCACTTTGATTTGCTCACTCTCCGAACGACCATCCAGAATTGATGATTCCGTTCTCACGTGTGTCTTCGTCTTCGTCGGCTACATCGTGATGACTTGCATCTTGCATGTTGAATTTTTGTAGCGTGTTGGCCTGGACACAAAGTTCGTCCTCCACCTCATCGCCATCCAGTTTACATCTATTGGAATTTATGGAAATATCTTATCAAAGCAATCAGTTGATTATGCATATTCGTTGAAGCCAAGCATGATGGACATCGGTGGACATAATAATATTATCACAAGTTCATGAGCATTCGAAAGAAGTAAAGTACCGGTAGCTGTCGTTGCGACATGAAAAGACATATTTTTAGAGACAAGTCATAAAATTTCGATATGTAATACAATACTTTTTAGGTTCTACAAACTGAAGACTGAAGAGAGGTGTACTGTGGATTAGGGTGGTTGTATCGCATGTGCTCTCGCAATTATCTCATCAGTTCGATTGACCTATAAACTGGAGTCTTGTATTGCAGTGGATGAGGATGAGGGTCAGCGGTCTGCAGCGTGGATGCAGGACCAGGACACGATGACGATGAAGTTGAAGCTGAAGAAGTGGGATTGTGGCTTTGAGTTGTACTGTACATGTCGTGGGATGGTGAATTCTTGATTTAAAGGTGCAGGTGCAGATGTTAACAGAGGTTTAGGTCGATTTGTCTTTCTACGCTTGATTCTCTTTCATCTTGGCTACGACGGGACACCAACCCCCACACTTCTACTTGACGAGGGTTTTGATTTTGAGGATGCTTCATTCTGCTTTGCTTTTGCTCTTGCTCTTGCGATGCCATCAGTACTTGTGGTTGTGCCTTACATCATTCTAAACCTCGAGGTATTCTTTGACTGCGACGTTTTATTAAATACATGGGCCCAATTAATGCTCATAGATGGCACATGTTCGTTATCACTTAGCGTAGATAATGTCGCTTCTTGAGGGCCCACCAGCACCAAGCGCACTTTAAAATTTCTGTTACATGTAATGCTCATAGATACACACGGCACACGAAGAGCTAAATCAAAGCTTTCAATGATAAGCTAGCAATAAATATGAATATTTAGTATATCCTTCACAGCGTTTCATTATCATTCTGATTCACATGAGGACTTGCAATCTCTTTCCATTTTAACTTTGACTTTGTATTCATCTGACTACTATCACACATATTATAACATAATATTCACTCTCAAGGGAGTCCGAGTTTCTTCAGTGTCGTTGGGGAGTTGAGCTGCTCTTAGACCCTTTCGATGAAGGAGATGAAGAGTTCTTTGACGACTTGGCCTTTGAACTCTTCGAAGAAACGGAAGAAACCTTCCAGCACTCCTCAAGTGGATTGTTGTCAGAGTTTACAATCTCGCCAGTACCAACACTGACGGGGGCATCACCGTACGAAAATGGGGCGCCACACACATCATACGCAATGATTTCGAAGGATTCGAAAGTGCCGATGCTGCTCTTATCAACGAGGCAAAAACACTCAGAGTTGACTTCATAATCAGGGTTAGTGGGTGGGTAGATGGCAATTTGAAAGCCACGGAGCACCAGCCCTCCTTGCCCTTCGCCGGGACATTCTGCGCATACTTTTCCACACTCCTTGGCATCAACTTGGTAGCGATACCCAACGAAAGGGTAAACATTCCCATGAGGTAAGTTAGGGTCATCATAATCATTGGGGTTGTCATCCACACACCACCCGTCACCAACGTAATCGAATTTGAAGCCTCCCTGCTTGATTGCTTTTGGCTGCTGCTGAATCTGATTGATGTTCGTCATCTTGCTGCTCGCTGAAGCTGAAGAGCTACCAGCGACATACGAAACTAATCCTACTGCAGCGATAACCAGTCCCCACAAGATGATGAGTCTTTTACTGTTGAAAGGAATGGCGGTGGTGGTGGCATCATTGCTTTCCTCGGTCTCCTCAGCCTCATCGATGGGTTCAGCGGCGTCGATTGGGATAGTAATCTCTACACCGGCCTCCTCATAGACCTCGTCGTCAATAGGGCGATTGTTGATGCTGTTGTTTGCCATTGTCATGATAGTGGATGAGCTGATGAGTATTACTATGTGATTGATTGCGCAAGCAGCCGTTCATTTGTTATGTCGTCCACCCACCCATGTCTTCGATTCATTCTGGCGCGCGATTGCTCACAAGATTGATATAAACGACACATCTTTCTTCCAAATGGATTTAAACGACCATAAAAGCCTGTTGGGCGTAATGAAACGAATTCAACGTATAAACAGGGGCGCGCAGAATGTGGCGAGCGTGGTGGCGTGGTGGTGCCTGTGGCGGGATCAGCGCGGGCCCTCGGGGCCTGTCGAGTATTGTGTCATTTTGTAGTTGGCCATTGCACTTTGGTTTGTTAGTCTTTTTACAACGGAATCCGGCTATAAAGTTGCTCTGCAATGACGTCATAGACGTAGTGTATTTGGTGGACGGTGATGTTCTGGTTTGTGATGTTAGATAATTACTTGAGTATTTACTAAAATTGTGTTGTGCACAATTTTACCAATTCAAATTGTCTTTCTCGTGATTGACAATTTCTCTAGCTTCTTCGCGGAAATGACAAAACTGACATTCTCCACCTCCGGCGCATCTTTTTTTTTTTGGATTTTGCCACGTCTGTGTCACTTCAACTTCAACAACACGTCATTACACCTGAGCTGTTGGTTCTCATTTGTCTGTGAGACATACGCATGCATTTTCATCGATATTGTGTCACGTTTGTGACAAATTCAATAGACAAAAATTTGTCGGAATTGGTATACACAATTATTTCTCCGTCTATCCATGTCTTTATTCTTTCTCTCTCTGACAGCATTGTTCCTCCTGCTTCGCTTCGGTGGTCAACCAAAATTGCTTCGGTGCACATTGTCCGTCGCTGTCGATCTATTTGTACATCGCGTTCATTAAGTATTGGTGTATGTAAACCTCTCTACTTCTTATCAATCTTATTACGCAATCATGATAATTGGCAATACCGATGCTGCTGCCGCGACTTCAACTGGTGGATCTAACTGCGAGGGTTCTCGTTATTTGATGAGTAATCCTAGCGGCCTTAAGTGGCAGGCAAGCGCAAGTGCTTCAAAGTCATCTGATGCAGCGGCATCGTCTACTTCGACGGAGTTATCTCATGTGGGACAGGAGCAGGAGACTGATGCCGATGCCGCGACTTCAACTGTTGGATCTGATGGCAAGGTTCTTCGTTGCTTGTTAAGTCAACCTTGTGGGCTTAAGCGTCGCGCATGTTCTTCGAAGTCGGCTGATGCTTCGACCTCATCTACTTTGACGGAGTTGTCTCACAGCGGACTGGAGCGGGGACATGTTTCGATGAAGGCTTCATCTTCTCCTTGTAACTGGAAATGGTATGATTATCCTTGGGCTACCATCCGCACAAACGATCCTATCTTTCGATCCATGGCATCATTTGTTGTCGGTGAGAGTGAGAGTAAAAAGCTTGATAGCCTTCCTTTGTCACAATTGCTGTCTACCGCTTTGGCTGTCTTCAATGTCTTCTGCTTACAGATGATCCTGGTCGAGCTCGGTGGCTCTAATTTTGGTCTAACCAAAGATGAACTGATTGCAAGAGTGGTAAGCTTGTTGATGGATCGAGAGAACTTGGAGATGACCGATCCAAAATGTGACAAAAATGTGAAATCGGGGTGAGTGCCTACCTTTAACCCTATATTGGGTTAATGAACAGTTCGTAAAACTGTGCAGTGAACAATTTTAACAATTAATCCAATCCCGACCTGCATACTCTCAACTTTGCAGGACCAAGGATAGTGAGGTCAAAAAAGACTTCTGGTGAGAATCTGATACTTAGTGCTTAACCCTGCTCGTATGGGGTTATTTATTTCTGTGCCGTGATTACTTTTTGATGAAGCATCATCTAGTATCTGTCGTTTCTTGCAACTTACCAGTCATGTTGAATCCAATCCCGATTTGCATACTCTCTACTCACTCATACAGGGCTGACGATCTCCTAGTCACGAACACAAACTGTGCTCAGCCACAGAAACAACAGCAAGACGAACATGCTGCAAACAATTTACACGCAGTTGTTACGCCGCCGAGGCAAAGCAACCAAGTTGGGCCTAAGACCAAACCTAGTGAGTTTTGCTCTCAGAAAAGCTGTTCCTGTTCCTGTGCTGAGTTCTTTTGTTTTTGTGTCTGTGTCTGTGCTGTATCTCTACAACATTAACATTATCACTTTCACGTTCACGAACTCACAATAAGTAAATTTGCTCACTGCACAATTTTACCAATCCACCAGCTTGTCGTGTATCATTACCACACATCGTACTCTTTGTGACGTGCTGGTTGCAGGATGCGCTTGGTGTTGAACAATTACGCAATGTAGGAATAGGGAAGAGGGTAATTCACTTTTACGGCAGGAGGCTATTCTACACCTTTGATGTGTGCGTAGGTGCACATGTTTGCTTGGAGTCAGCCAACATCGATCCCAACTCAGGATTGTACGTCTCAGCTATTGGGGTAGTAGTCGAGATCGTTTACGATAAGGATCGCTCCGTTGGACCAAACGGTAAAGGTGAGGTTAGCCTACCGAAGTACATTGTTGTGGATTTCCCTACATACAAACCACCACCAGGCGAGGACCCATGGGACAAGAACAACCCAACGGTGAGTAAAAGTTGACACACGAAAGACACAAGACAATTGCCACTCTCTGCGAAAACACTACTAACTCATTTCATACTGATACAAATGCATCCTACCCCAACTTATTGCGCACAGCACGTGCCAATCCCACCCTACGAGCAGATTTGCAACAGGGGATGCTGCACCGCATTATTCATGCCATTGCAAATTGCCTACGCCATCACCATCCACCGCTGTCAAGGACTCGAAGCTGGATTCTTCGACAAAGGAGACCGCTGGAACCGCATGATAACAGATCCAGCAGATGAGTTGTGGGAGATTAGCAAGTTTCTTGGAACAATGTACGTGGCTACCAGCAGAGGCAAGAAAACACTTGGCTCCAAAGATCAAGCATACCCGTCGGACAGTGCCATATACTGGACGGGAAGCAACATTTCAACGAACCGATTAAAAAATTGCAAGAGAAAGCAAAAATGGCCAGTTCTGCGAATCGTACAAGAAGCGAGCAAATTGGGTGAAATACTTGGAGGGGAAGGCAGAAGAGTCGAAGACGAGGTATAGCAAGAGAAAGTTGGAAGAAATCACAGAAACATCGTACGCAGCAGCAATCAAGGGCAATTTCATCAAAGACAGGACAGACCTGACAACCAGGATTACCAACATCATAACCAACCCGAACAAGAAGTGGAAAGAAGCGAAGAAGGATCATGAAATCCCAAGTGATTACTTCGCAGGATCTTCATCTGGTGATTAGTAAAATTGATCACTGCACAGTTTTACAAAACAGACACTTTCTCACCACAAAGAATACAACAACTCAATTAAGCGTCTGCATCTGGTGATCAGTAAAACATCTGCAAGCGCACGATTCGATATATCAAGCACCGTTTTACAAAAAGACATTTTCTCGCGACGGAGAAAGACAAAAACTAAATCGACTAACGCCCGTTTAAAACCTGTATTTCTTTCTCGTACAGACCGATTTAGATGCTCAAAAAGCGCATCTAGTACAGTAAATTTCTCGCTTTCAACAGGTACTTCTTGCTTTCTACATAGGAACACATACAGATCCTACGCCGGTAGGCTCTACCGAGGACTCTACGTGTCCCTAAAGTAAACCTTCTCACTAAAAAACACATGTACTGATTCCTACCTATAACTCTGTAGAATAATGGGGGTGAAAAATAATGAATTTTCCCACCTGTAATAGAAGGGCACCTGCGGCCCCCTATTACGCTGCTCTGCACTCCATGAACGGGGGCCCCGAGGGCCGATGAAAGCCTGCTGGGCGTTAATGATAGCGAAACCGACGTCGAACTTTCTTGAGAGAACTCATCATTCATCATTATTATTTGACTGCTCTGACAATCAACGATGAGGATAAGATTGTCTCAGTAGTGAAGTACTTAGGCATAAAAGCCTACCTTCACTTTGATTTGCTCACTCTTTGAACGACGATCCAGAATTGATGATTCCGTTCTCACGTGTGTCTTCGTCTTCGTCGGCTACATCGTGATGACTTGCATGTTGATTTTTTGTAGCGTGTTGGCCTGGACACAAAGTTCGTCCTCCACCTCATCGCTCTCGGCTCTGTCGTCTGCCTTAACCTTACATCTATCGGCATGTATCGAAATATATTCATCAAGTGGCAAACTACAGCGACATCTTGCCCCGTTGTATTGGATAAGTAGCCGAGCATGTTGGATAAGTTCATGAGCAATTGACAGAAAGGCCGCGCTTTTTTGTATCAGTTCCTATGCATGTACGTAGAAAAATGTGTCGTTACGACGAGAAAAGACATCAGTATTTACAGGGACCCTCCGTGAAATACCCCCCCCCCCCCCCTGGATAAAAATTTTGGCAGCCTGCTCTAGAGAGGTGGGTATAACTTGAGTTTTCACCCAAGAGACTCCGCCACCCCTCCACAATCCACGACATCATGATCATGATGTTGTGTGTTGATGCAGTGCTGGTTCGAATTGTGATTGTGCAGTCGTTGAATCTTGTTGCGATGATATACGAGGGTTGACTCTACTAGCCTCGAGGTGAACACAATCAAGTGCAGCAACTTGAGCCCACTACTCTAGTTGAATCCGGAGGAGGTGGATAAATATTTTGGCTAGGCTGTGATTTGGAGGGTGGGTATAAGCCGAGTAGGTGGGTATAGTTCGCGGAGGGTCCCTGTACTTTCTTGGAGACAAGTCGTCAGAGAAAAAGCTATTATTGAGGTGCACTGACGGATTCAGTGAATTATTTCATCAGTTCGATTCACATAATGCAGAGCACCTATGTACATATCTCTAGATCTAGAGCTAGAGATGTTTGTAGTAGATTTAGATGTGCACGGAGCTGAATGTCTTCAGTAACAATAACGAGGATACTATTAGTTCGCCATGGCCATATCCATATTATATCGCACTGCTTTTTTTCATATTCATAGTTCATTTCTAAAACATTTGCCACTATCCTCTACAAACATACACTTTCAATCCAAGCTCGGGCCATGGAACACATTTTACACATTCGACTCACTGCCGCCACACACACACTCTCTCAACCTACACATTCAAACATCACACGCTACTACTTGGCCTTTGTCATAACTTTCCTTCTAGTAATAAATGAAACCAAAAGTCACAATCAAACTCGCGGTAACACCGAATAGATGAGACATGTCAGCAACAATCGATCCGGAAGACCTCAGCTCTTGCATTTGAATGTTTGATAGAAACAGTGCATTTGCATCTGCATTGAGCGCTTTGGCACTTTTAGGACTCTTGCTCGCTTTGGCACTTTTAGGACCCTTGCTCGCTTTGGAGTAACTATTTGTCGGGGATGAAGTCTTGTTAGAAGGCTCCGAAGAGGGCCCAGATGATGGCTGAGAAGATGGCTCACTAGAAGGCTGAGATGACGACTCATCATTAGATGGCTCTGTCGATGGCTGAGACGACGGCTCCAGAGAGGGCACTGAAGAGGGCCCAGACGATGGCTCGCCAGAAGGCTCACTAGAAGGCTCCGAAGAGGGCTCCGAAGAGGGCTGAGACGATGGATCGCTGGAAGGCTCTGAAGAGGGCTCCGAAGAAGGCTCCGAAGAAGGCAAAGACGATGGATCGCTGGAAGGCTCTGAAGTGGGCGCAGATGTTGCATCACTGAGCTGAGGCATTGCGACGAGCAGAAATAAAAATAGCAATATGGCGGCGACGTTAACGTTACGACGATGACGAGATTTGGATGATGGGCGACGGCTGACATTTTCTAGGGTAAAAGAGATCAAATACATAGACATAGAGATGAGTTGGTGAATGCGAATTGTATAAAGGAACGGCAAATCAGTGAGTATGATATGTGGTGGCGTATTATTCCAGCATGAAACAAACCGACGCTTCATCGTCTCATCGGGGCATCGGACTTATGAACTGTTATGTGGCCATACCCACTAATTGATTCAGAAGTCAGCAGAGAGGCAATGATATTATTTGCAGTCGGCCGCTGCGGCCCTCTATGAAACCATCATCTCTTGTGACGACAAAATAAACAATCAACTACTCACCGCTTACACTCATTGGCCAACTGCTGCTGCTGCTGCTGACTGCAGCAACATAACTAGCATTCTTGGCATCGGAAGAAGACATTTCGAATGAGATGATGATGGATGACAACGTCAATTGTAGAGTACGCTGAAACAAGGGAACACGCTAGTACGTCTTGAAGAGCTCTTGCAATTGTTTGCTTGGCGAAATTATGAGCCAAACCAGTGCTCGGCAAGATTTGAGTGCAGCATGTAGCATGTCGAGCCTGTCTTCTCGATTCTCTTTCTGACGATTGCTCACAAGATTGATTTAAACAACACATCTTTCTTCAAAATGGATTTAAACGACCATAAAAGCCTGTTGGGCGTAATAAAACGAATTCAACGATTGAAAGCCTGTTGGGCGTTAATGATAGCGAAACCGACGTCGAACTTTCTTGAGAGAACTCATCATTCATCATTATTTGTCTGCTCTGACAATCAACGATGAGGATAAGATTGTCTCAGTAGTGAAGTACTTAGGCATAATAGCTTCCTTTCACTTTGATTTGCTCACTCCCCGAACGACGATCCAGAATTGATGATTCCGCTCTCACGGTGTGTCTTCGTCTTCGTCGGCCATCATCGTGATGACTTGCTTGCATGTTGATTTGTAGCGCGTGTTGGCCTGGACACAAAGTTCGTCTTCCACGTCATCGCCATCCACTTTACATCTATTGGAATTTATGGAAATATCTTATCAAAGCAATCAGTTGATTATGCATATTCGTTGAAGCCAAGCATGATGGACATTGGTGGACATAATAATATTATCACAAGTTTATGAGCATTGGAAAGAAATAAAGTACCGGTAGCTGTCGTTGCGACACAAAAAATACATATTTAGTGACAAGTCATAATAAACATAAAAAAACGCTATATATATTTTTTAGGCTCTGCAAACTGAAGACTGAAGAGAGGTGCACTGTGGATTAGAATGGTTGTATCGCATGTGTTCTCGCAATTATTTCATCAGTTTGATTGACCTATAAACTGGAGTCTTGTATTGCAGTGGATGAGGATGAGGGTCAGCGGTCTGCAGCGTGGATGCAGGACCAGGACACGATGACGATGAAGTTGAAGCTGAAGAAGTGGGATTGTGGCTTTGAGTTGTACTGTACATGTCGTGGGATGGTGAATTCTTGATTTAAAGGTGCAGGTGCAGATGTTAACAGAGGTTTAGGTCGATTTGTCTTTCTACGCTTGATTCTCTTTCATCTTGGCTACGACGGGACACCAACCCCCACACTTCTACTTGACGAGGGTTTTGATTTTGAGGATGCTTCATTCTGCTTTGCTTTTGCTCTTGCTCTTGCGATGCCATCAGTACTTGTGGTTGTGCCTTACATCATTCTAAACCTCGAGGTATTCTTTGACTGCGACGTTTTATTAAATACATGGGCCCAATTAATGCTCATAGATGGCACATGTTCGTTATCACTTAGCGTAGATAATGTCGCTTCTTGAGGGCCCACCAGCACCAGGCGCACTTTAAAATTTCTGTTACATGTAATGCTCATAGATACACACGGCACACGAAGAGCTAAATCAAAGCTTTCAATGATAAGCTAGCAATAAATATGAATATTTAGTATATCCTTCACAGCGTTTCATTATCATTCTGATTCACATGAGGACTTGCAATCTCTTTCCATTTTAACTTTGACTTTGTATTCATCTGACTACTATCACACATATTATAACATAATATTCACTCTCAAGGGAGTCCGAGTTTCTTCAGTGTCGTTGGGGAGTTGAGCTGCTCTTAGACCCTTTCGATGAAGGAGATGAAGAGTTCTTTGACGACTTGGCCTTTGAACTCTTCGAAGAAACGGAAGAAACCTTCCAGCACTCCTCAAGTGGATTGTTGTCAGAGTTTACAATCTCGCCAGTACCAACACTGACGGGGGCATCACCGTACGAAAATGGGGCGCCACACACATCATACGCAATGATTTCGAAGGATTCGAAAGTGCCGATGCTGCTCTTATCAACGAGGCAAAAACACTCAGAGTTGACTTCATAATCAGGGTTAGTGGGTGGGTAGATGGCAATTTGAAAGCCACGGAGCACCAGCCCTCCTTGCCCTTCGCCGGGACATTCTGCGCATACTTTTCCACACTCCTTGGCATCAACTTGGTAGCGATACCCAACGAAAGGGTAAACATTCCCATGAGGTAAGTTAGGGTCATCATAATCATTGGGGTTGTCATCCACACACCACCCGTCACCAACGTAATCGAATTTGAAGCCTCCCTGCTTGATTGCTTTTGGCTGCTGCTGAATCTGATTGATGTTCGTCATCTTGCTGCTCGCTGAAGCTGAAGAGCTACCAGCGACATACGAAACTAATCCTACTGCAGCGATAACCAGTCCCCACAAGATGATGAGTCTTTTACTGTTGAAAGGAATGGCGGTGGTGGTGGCATCATTGCTTTCCTCGGTCTCCTCGGCCTCATCCTCATCGATGGGTTCAGCGGCGTCGATTGGGATAGTAATCTCTACACCGGCCTCCTCATAGACCTCGTCGTCAATAGGGCGATTGTTGATGCTGTTGTTTGCCATTGTCATGATAGTGGATGAGCTGATGAGTATTACTATGTGATTGATTACGCAAGCAGCCGTTCATTTGTTATGTCGTCCACCCACCCATGTATGGTATTTGCCGACACATCTTTCTGACGATTGCTCACAAGATTGATTTAAACAACACATCTTTCTTCAAATGGATTTAAACGACCACAAAAGCCTGTTGGGCGTAATGAAACGAATTCAACGATTGAAAGCCTGCTGGGCGTAATGATGGACAAATCGATGTCCGAACTTTCTTGAGAGAACTCATTATTCATTTGTCTGCTCTGGCAATAAACAGTGAAAAATATGTATTGTCTCAGTAGTAAAAGTAGGCAGAATGCATAGCCTCCCTTCACGTCGATTTGCTCATTCATTTAGAATGACGATCCAGAAATGATTCCGTTCTCACATGTGTCTTCGTCGGCTACATCGTGATGACTACTAACTTATTTCATGTAGTTGTGTAAGTAACGCGTTAGCCTGAGCACAAAATCGCCTCCGATGACGCTCTCGCTGTCGTCTACCTTACATCTATCGGCATTTATGGAAACATATTCATCAAAAGTGGCAAACTACAGCGATGTCTTGCCGCTTTGATGAGCATGCATGGTGGTGGTAAAGATCAATTCTCACCAAGGCGGTAAGAAATAATGAAGTACCGCCGGCTTTTTTGTACTAGTTCCTACGCATGTATGTCCAAAATTTGTGTCGTACGACATTTTTTCAGAGGAGATAAGACAAAAGACATGTCAAGCAGCGCTCTCAGAGGCTCTCTCTCTATTTAACTTACAGAGTAGAGGCGCCAAGAGAGTTGCACACTGAGTTAGTTTAGGCTACGCTACGATTTGGTTTTGTCTGTGGCGACCACAACAAACCGCATCATCAGGTGTACTGCGACGGATTTTACGGCGGTTGTATCGCATGTGCTCTCGCAATTATTTCATCAGTTCGATTGACCTATAAACTGGAGTCTTGTATGCGGTCGATGATGGGTCGTCATCAGCGTGGATGAAGGACACGATGAAGTCGAAGAAGTGGGATTGTTGCTTTGAGTACATAGGTACATGTCGATGTGAAATTACGAAGATGAGCGATGCAAGTCGCGGATAGCAGACGAGGAACCTGCTTGTTTCCAACTGCATCATGAGTGTTGGATGGAATTTCAAGCTAACTAAAACAACCATGTACTCTCTGGAGAAAGCTATATTATTTTTAAGATAATATTGGAAGACCCGATAGCATAGGCTAGAGTTAAAGGTCTTTGTGGTCGTGAAGTATACAGTTGAGTTGTTAGAGTAATGCGTATGCCTTTACACAGCCCAAGAATATCATCAGATTCAATCCGATGCTCAACAATATCCTAGGCAGCATACTCTACTATAAATAATGAATCAAACTGCTGTCATAGCCCTACCCTGATTTGCTTGTTGCTTGAGCTTTGCTCGTTCTTTCTTCTCTTTTTCCATCGCATACTTCTCACGCTGTCTCTCTCGGCATCTCACGCATTTCGTAGCCAGCCCCTTCTCCCCAAAGGCAGCCCACGGACGGAAGTTCTTGCAACCCTTGCACCACTTTATTTCTAGACCCGAGTGTACAACAATCCACACATTGACATCGCAAAGGGTACAAAGACCCTTGTTTTGACTTGGAATGATGGCAAAGTTATTGTTCATCCCCGAGGCACCCTTGTTTTGATTATTGTCGGCAAGAGGATGAGAGTTATTCTTGCCCTTTTGCTTCCCTCCCGTCGTACAGGGGCACGAATGACCGCACATGACGCAGTTGCGAGTGCCATCCGGTGCCGGTGCAGACTTTTGGTTCATGTGACAAGGAAAATTGACCAAATTATTGAAATCTGGCACGGCGACATCCTTGAACTTGTTCATGTCACCCTGGAACTTGGATGGGATGGGTGGCTTCATTGGGACGCAGTTACTCTTTGACGATGACGACACGTCTACCTGAGGTGGCACGTTGCCGTGAGGAGGATGATACGCCATGGGCCTCGACGGTCGTTTCATAACATTCGTAAGTGGCGAGAAATGATGATAACTTGGAGGAGGCAACCGATGAGAGGGAGGGATAGCATGAACTGGTGGACCTCTCCCTCGCAAATTTCGAACACGATCGTTGTGATGATTTGGTTCCATTTGAGGATACAGTCCAAATCCAGGGGACATGCTGGGGAACGCACCTGGTACAGGACTGGGCATGTACCCTCCAAGTTGTGCCCACGGAGACGCTTGCATATGATGCATAGGAGGCTGCTGCTGTTGACCTCTCATCATGTGACCATGACCTGGATGATGCTTTTGAACAGGAGTATTCTGATTGAACTCGGCACGCTTGTTGACATGCTCCTGCTGCTCTTTCTTGACATCCTTTTGCTGCTGCTGCTCCCTCTTGCCATAATCCAATGGCAGAGGCGTCGTAGACCTACTCCCTTCCATGGACGCATCATGGCTAATCTCCATCTCTCTCATCGTTGGCGAAAGCAAGGACAAAATACTAGGCTTCTCTCCACTACTACGACGCCTACCCCTCTTCTCATCCGATGATGCACTCGACGTATTCTCCTTCCAAAACGACTTGGGCGATCCCAAAGGATTCTTATTCGTACTCTTGGTACTATCCAACAATCCAAAGCATCGTGGGGTAATATCCAACGGTGACCCATTATTCGTACTCCACGACAACTGAGGAGTAATCGACAATCCACTTGCATCACCACCCGAACCACCCAACGCCATCTCATCTCCTCCACTTCCCATAATATGCGGCAACGGCGTAAACGCATGTCCTCTCAAATTTCGATTCAAACTCATATCATCCATCATGGCATTCTCAATACTACTCATCAACAATCCCGTCGTGGGTGTTTCCGCCCCACCAATCAAATCCAAGAGTGCAGGTGAGGATCCATCATCTTCGGTGGTATTATCCGACGCAGAACGGAAGCGGGGTGTCATACTATCCAAACGAAAGACGGCATCGTCCATTTTGGCAGCGCTACTCCACGGACGTGGTTTTTTGGATGATGTATTATTCTTCTTGGGAGTCTTGCCCGAATCATCCTCATCATCTTCGTCCAATGATAAGTCATGATGATGATGATTGCTACCGCTAGTACCAGTGCTAGTACGATGATGATGACTCACTGAATGCGATGGAGAAGTTCCATACAACATGGCCGCCATATCTGATGAATAGGACGAGTTCATTGATAGATTGTTCATGATTTCCTTGTCGGATAATTCCAGTGAGTTGGCGGTATCATCGTCGTTGAAGGATTTATCATTGTTGGTTTGTCCTCCTCCTCCTCCTCCTCCTCTGGATGTTCCCTTGCGTCGTTTGCCCTTGGGTGAGGATGATCCTGTGTGTGTGTGTGAACAAGATGAGTTGGTGAGCAACATTAACAGATGTACTTGACAACAAACATTACTCCTAGTACATTCTAGTACACAGCAACAACAACAACAACATAATCATCAAGCCACGAACAAACAAGAGACACAAAACTCACCCAAACTAGCCATACTAAAATCACCCAAGCTCATGGCACAACTACTATTCGGTGAGTCACCACTCCTCTTGTTCTCCTCATTACTATTAGTAGTATTCTTCTCCTCCATACTTCTCCTACTTCCAACAACTGTATTGGTATCCTCTCTTGATTCTACAGTGGACAATTCACGTACCGTTCGTTTGTTATTGGTAGTGGTAGTAGTGGTAGATGAATCGTTGGATCGTGTTGGATAGATTGTCGATGCGTGATGGTGGTGATGATGATGAAAGGCTTGTTTTGGATGATGACTACTACTGTGATGATTGTGGTGGTGATGATGATGATGATGGGGCTGCTGTTGTTGTTGTTGTTGCTGATTGGAGTGACTGCTGCTGTGGTGGCTACTGTGGTTGTTGCCAGTATTGTCTGCGGAGGAGGAGGAGGATGATTTCATTTGTTGAGATGGATAGTGTACATGTGGAGGCTGTTGTTGTTGTTGTTGTTGTTGTTGACGATGCCAATGTGGATAATGTGGATGAGCCGCCACATGAGGTTGTTGTTGTTGTTGCTGCTGCTGTCCATGTTGTGAATGTGTCCCTTGCTGCTGCTGGTGGTGATGATGTTGTTGTTGATGCTGCCTCTGCTGCTGCTGCTGTTGTTGCTGCTGGTGATGATGATGCGCATAATGACGATACCACTGCTGATAATGAGCTTGATACTGTGCATGATGCGGATGATGAGGATGACTGGGATGAAGTGGGTGTGGATTTGGATGTTGTTGTTGTGATCCAGCATTGCCCCAACTTGTAGTTGCTGCTGCTACTGCTGTGGAAGATGATTGAGGTGGAGGAGGTGCACTATGATGATGATGATGATTCATATTGGAAGAATAAATAGCTTGAGGATGTTGCTTCTTCTTTTTGGAATCATTCTTGATGAGCAATTCTTCTTCATCTTCATTGTCATCATGATTACTGCTTAGACTGTTCTTGAGAGCATCCTCACTTCTTCTACTTCTTGCATCCTTGTGAACAGCTGCACTCGTTGAGTCCCCGCCATTATTGACGCTCTCTTCACTGGATGGATGTCTACCAGCCGCATACGACGTATTATGAGGCGGCAGTGGCCATTGATTGTAATGCGTCTTTTGTGGCGGATGATGATAGCCAGAAGCTGATGCTGATGATGCCGCTGCTGATGGATATGGTCGAATCGAATTCGTATTGTAGCCTGTAAGCATAATATATAGATTATATATATATTGAGAGAGAGAGGCGAAAGCGTTATAATATAGAGTGAGAGATTGGTCAGAGAAGTATAAAGCTGTCAGCACGAGGCCTTCTCTCTATAGAAGATAGCCATGAATCGAATACAGCTCAGCACAGCACTCACCAGCACAATACTCACCAGCAGCTCCTCCACCATTATTACTACTCGAGCCAACCGTAGAAGGATGATCCATAGCCTCCGCCTCCGCCTTCACTTGAACCACTGCCACCGACGAAGAAGTCACATCTTCTTCTTCTTTACCAGCCTTCTCAGCCGCGCCAACTACAACTGCTGCTGGAGGATTCTTTGATGATCCGTCGTCCGATGATTTGACATTTTCGACAGCATCCTCACCACTCGCCGTCGCTGCCGCCGCCGCCTTGATGATATCTGCAGCTGAATCATTCTTCTCGCCGCGAGCACGTGAAGAAGTGGCGTCGTCCATTGCGGTAGTGCAAGACGACTTGTTGTCGTTGATGTCGTTGGCGCCACCACTACTGGATGCCTCGGCCTCGGCTGATGATGAAATGTTTGGATTGCCGCTGTCGTCGTTGTCGTTGGATGAGCTGCTCATGATGGATCGATATCGATCGATCGTGCTGATATCGCAGTAGATTTGATGGACAGAGCAAAATTATATGATAGGATGTGTTCTCTGCGGCCGGCCAATCGAACGAAGTTTCGGCTCTACGTCGTTTGTCAATTATTGAATCACTGCTCTGCTCTGCTCTGCTGTACGATATATCGCCCGTCACGACTATCAATCTATACGATGTTCAATCCAGTCGGCTGCTGATGATTATCTTCATTCATTCATTCATTCACTGACACAAGCTAGCACACATCTCATGCCTACCCATGTGTTGTGTAGAGTGTTCGTTTATTGCAACGGTGGAAACTCTGCGGGGGGATCTAAATCAGCTGCTGATCAAAAAAAAAACGGTCGAAAATTGACAAAGGATGGTTTTAGATCGAAAGTGATAGTTCGGAATGATTGTGTACTGTGAGATGTATTAATTCCCATGTGGATGTGAGTGGTGGACCAACGGATGATTTGAGAGGGGTTCTCATTGTCTGGAAGGAGCAACGGTCGAATAAAAGTATGTGGATGGGCTGTGCGTGAGCTGTGCGTGGGCGTCTTGAAGCGGCACCACTTTTACTAAACTTCTTCTGAATCCAGAATCCAACATAAGTACAGTGCGAGAAAGGCAAGGCAATCAAGCATCAAGCGCAAAACGACAATGGTGGCCGATATCCTGTCTCCTATATACCTAGCCGTCCAATGAAGGCGATTAGCGGCGTTTTGGAAAGCTCTCATCGTGCTCTATCGATTAGACGTATCTATTCTGATTGAACGACTTTTCACAGATCGTCTCGTTTAAAATTGGATCTAGATAGTGATCGATCGGCCGGGGCCAAATCCACCGCCGCAGCCAGAATTTCACAAGATGTGTCCAAATAATCAAATTCGACAATATGGAATATGACCACTGTTAGAAAGCTCTCTTGAAGCTTGATCGATTTTCACCATCATTACGCAACAAAATATGAAATAATAAACACTGCTCGGGCAAGCCCTCGCAAAAAATCGACCACCTTAACCGGCAAGATCCATGATAGCTGGCACGTTGAAAATCCAACGCTCCGCGGAAGAACGAAGCATCAATCAGTGTGATCCAGACAGTTGGCACGGACGCATCAAACGCTGCGCTGTAGAACGACTACTTAGGGCCGACCTATCCAAGTAGTACTCACTGCTCGGCATCGCTACCGCTCACCCTCGCGATAAAGTTCCTTTAATGATGTATCGTTTATGACTTGTTGGCACGTGTACGTTCCGTCCATCCTCACACCGTACCAACCAATCATGATCCCACAACAAACAATAAAACAATCTCACTCCCAATCAACATTCCGAACGTCACCGTACCAACCATCACTACTACACGCTACACGTCGTATTGACTAATCGTACCAACCAATCATCATTGATCGCAACGTGCCAACCAATCACTCTTCGCAACAATCAATATCAACATCTCCACACCGTGCCTCGCCAACCAATCATTGACGATACCTCATCCTACTTCTGCTGTATTGTGTGAGGGCTTCGCCCGAACTGTGATGAGATGATTATTAGAGTAGCACCTTCGTCCGTGCCAACCTATCATGTTCTTCGCAGATCGATGCTTCTGTCTCTTCAGCGCAGCGTTTGGATGCTACTGCCGCTGCTTGTGGTTGCTGGAGGAGGTGATGACGATGATGTTGGAGGAGTAGCAGTGGTTGAATGCTGCCGCTGCTTGGATGAAACAAAGTCCTCCTCCTCCACCGACCCAACCCACTGCTACTCCCAACGTCGGCACTGATGCTAAGAGTTGATGCTGTTGTGAGCAGCAGTGGGTTGGAAGGGCGAGGGTGAGCGGTAGCGAAGTCGAGCACTGATTTATTATTATTATTGTTATTTGTTATTGGTTGCGCCGGCCCCAAGAAGTGGTCATTCTTCAGCGAAGCGTTTGGATCTTCGACGTGCCAACTGTCTGGATTTCACTACTCCTCAAAAGAGTGTGTTTGGCGAGTGCGAGCGGCACTGCGAGGACGAGCTGTGATTATTGTGTTTATTGATAGTGCTTGAGACGACGATTCGAATGGTGGTTTTATTGCTTGCTGTTTTGTTGGAAAAAAAATGAATTTGGGGGGATTGTCGATTTGGGGCTAGATTCTAGGGGTCGATTTAGTTGAGTGCATTGATAAAAGATTGATATTCGAGGCTAATACTGCTTCTAATCGATAGAGCGCAATGAGAGAGGATTCAACTGGTGGTCGAATCGTCTTGATTGGATGGGAAGAAAAATAGTCATCGAGGAAAAGGAGGTGAATGAGGATGAATATGGTAAAGGATCTGGTCTTGAAACTATACAATCACAACCGATCGATAGAGTTCAAAGAGAGGATTCCAATTTATCACTCATTGCCTTCTGATGACCAATCCAAGACAAGATACAATATCAATGATATGGTGAATCTCTGGAAGTGGAAGGAATGATAAAACAAGTATTCTATAGTCATAATAAATTTCGCCCATCGCGTTTTAATCAGTGTTATATTATTATTATTGATCATCTTCTTCTTCATCACACACACACACACACACACACACTCTCATTGTATGAGCGGTTATCAGTTGATTGTCACGTGTATTGTTCTTTAATTCTTGACGAGCAATTCTTCTTCATCTACAATACACTGCGAGATGAATAAACTTTGCCAAAGGACTTGCCATGAGCTCTTCGACTGTAGGGACCTCGACCTCGAGTTCCATATGCATGAGAATGAGAAGGTTATCAGCTGACTCAATCATAGCTACCACACGATGCCTATACCTATTGCTGCTTCTTCGCCGACAATCGGGCCACTCTAGGAGGGCCAACAGTTTGTTTACCGAGGGTTGTGACTGCATAATGAGCAAAGAACCGACGATATTCAGACTTTGTCATTTAACTGCGTTGAGCGACAGAAAGGTGTGCCATATCTCTCGCGGAGAGAGTAATTGAGAGCATCTTGCCAAGTAGTAGAGTTCAGCGTAGGGAGTTTTTCAGGTTTTTGCAACTTTGAACGATCACGGAGTTTCCTGCTCCAATTGTTGTCAACAGACTTAAGAGCATCTTCTTCATTGAAGGGAACATCTTCGTTGAATACTTCATCATCCGCATCGGGAGACTCTACATCACCTCCTCCTGATTCAGGCACTGAAGCTCCTTCTGGAACTGAATTACCAGCAACTGTTGAGGCTTCATTGGAAGTAGGAGGCAAGGGAGCAGACGGAGCAGCATTGATCTCTTCAACAACTGAATCAAACTCGACAACTTGAGAGAGGGAATCCTGCTCTGGAACAAATGAGTCGTCGTGAGCACAGCGTTCGGCCTTAGACGATCTTTCCATTCCTGAACACGGGTTTTCATCTCGCGGCGTTCCTCTTCGCTCAGCCAAATATCATCAAGGGGAGGAGGATAGTACACATAATCATAATTACCATCCTCATCGACATCAGAAGGCGGAACGTCATGATCTCGACTAGTGTCATACAGCAAAGACAAAGAACAGAGGTCATCAAAATCCTTGTCAGGCATAGCACCATTGCTGAAGACACTCTGGAACTTGTCATCAAAAACAACGTGCCACTGAGGGCTGACGTGACCAGACTACCAGACCCGAGATGGTGGACCAAAAAGCAACCAGTGTAGAGTGCTCGGGAGAGAAACCAAGGTACTGACCAAGACGGGCACGCTTGTCGAACTTAGCAAGTTTCTTTCCACTCTGAAGCTTGGGATCCAGGACATATATAGCAGGGAGATCCCCACCCATGTACACGTCGTAAATCACGATGATCATCCTTGACACCGGTAAAACGTTCCAACGGGGTAAGACCAGTCACTCTGTTGCTGTTGGGCAAACGGTTGTAGATCCAAACTGCGTGTTGAACAGCAAAAGGCCAGCACGAATCCAACGCAACGCAACGTGGAGCATCATAGAACGTGCTATCCACTGATTATCTTCATTCATTTACTGACACACAAGCTAACACACATCTCATGCCTATCTACTTATCACGATGATGATCTCATGATGTGTTGTGTGTTCGTTTATTAATAAAATACAATTCTATTGGTACTGTCAGCATCTATCTACGGCAAAGACGAAGGTAGATCATTGTACAAGGAGCATTGCGAAGCAAACTGGGAGCTGGATTGAGTCGACATGTAATACGAGTCGGTTGTCTCCTGGGTGAAGATTTGTGTTGATTGTTGGCTGTTTGATTGGTCGTAATTTGGCTGGTAAGTGTTGATATCCTCTGCAGCATTGATCGTGGGGTTGGCATTGCAAGGGCAAGGAGGGGCAGGAGAGGGCTGTAGTCGTCGTTGGGAGTAGTAAGATTTGCTTGAGGGGTTGTTCAGTCGGGTGAATGCTCTGTCGATGTGGTTGGTGATTGCATTGATGATGGAGAGACCGAGCTGGTGTTGTGCCCAAGTTTTAGGGTCAGCTTCCATGTAAATGTAAGATTCTCCGTATCCGTACCACGAGTGTGGGTTGGAGGATACCTATTGCTTGTTGGCAGTGTTTAGGATTCCGTAGGGGACTTTGCTAGAGCATGCTAGTTGATTCATCTTGATGGCGTTGGGGCGTGCGTCTTTGGAGGTGCTATAGTCATGTGGATCTGGAAAGTCGTCGGGGGTGCCAAGTAAGTAAGAACTTGTGAAATAAGGGTCCTATTTGTCCGAATTGGTCTACTGCTTGTGGGATGAGGGCTTTGTTGTTGTTGACGATTTCTCCGATGAATTCATCACCTGTGAGAGTGATATACCATTCGATTTGTCAGAGTACTTGCCGTCTGGTGCAAACTTCTTTTCGCCATCCTCAAGATACGATAATAAATTTTGTTGAACTTCTTGCGAAGTAGAGTATTGAGTGATGTCTGAAGGAGAAGAAGGAGGCACGCAGACGACGTCAAATCCGATTTCCGAAAGATAGGTCGAGTTACTGAGCTTGGAGGCAACATGGTGGTTGACGAGGAAGTACCAATCAAATGGTCTTTTGTGTTTCATTTTGGCAACGACGCCTCTGCGTTCTGTATCGACATCGTGTTGAGATTTGCAGTACCGGGCTAATGGGGCTATTTTCTTGAAGACTTTCGAGGTACCGTCTCTAATTGCATTACTCATTGTTGATTTTTTGTAGTCACCACATTGAAAGAAGTGATCGAGATGACAGTCAATTTTCTCTCCACAGAAACATTTGGGGGCATCGGCAGGACGGAAGAAAGGAATGTGCGTAGCTTGCGAAGAATGGCGGTAGTGAATGCCTGGTTGTCCAGTCTATTTTTGGAGTCAATACGTGACATGGCTACTAAAGGGTAGGAGGAAAGTGCGTTGAGGAGGCCTGGTAGTGCGTGGAGGATAGAGGTGTCTGCTGAAGCGTAGAGTTCATGGATAGCGAGTTCGCCGGCGAAGGTCCACCGGTGGATCCGGAAGAAATGAACTGATTGGTTGCCTCATGATCAGGTGGGTTGTTGATGTCATCAGCAGTGCATACGGAGGCGAGATGTGGGGCATACGTGTTGAAAGTGGTGCATGTTTTGCTCATTGAATTGCTGTCCCACTCATCGTAGAGGCTGGTGATGCTGGGAGGAAGGATGATAGCTGAAGGTTGGTGCGGAAGATGGATTCCATTAAGGGCGTAGTTGATGGATTGTTTGATGGTGAAGACGAATGATGGTATTGCTGCTGCACGAGGATGTTGGAAGCCCAAGCCGCCGCTAGATATTGGAAGGGTTGCGATGGTGGAGGAATGTGCTGGGAAGGATTCGATGGAGAGGGCTTCAGACATGAAGGTGTTTATTATTGTGGAGAATGCGTCTGCAAGAGGGCTTTTCCAATTGTGCCAGTCATCAGGAAGGAGACACTCGTCAGTGTTGACAACATCGGAGGCGAGTAGGTGGGTGATTTTATGGAGAGTGCACGTTTTGAAGAGGCGTGTCTTGGTTTGCTTATCAGGCAGATTTTGTTGGATACAGGCTGCATCTGACTCTGCTTCTTGGAGTTTGGACATGTGAAAGTTGTGGCAGAAATTCTTTGAACCGATGGGAACACCTAGTATGCGGAGGCCATCCGTGACTTCGACTGGGATGCCTTTGTTCTGCGAGTATTGATTGATGGCTTGTGAGAGGGAGGAGGCTGCTGGATGGGCTTCGTCTTCGAGTCTTTGGAGGATGCTTTTATTGTTTGTGGCGGTGAGGATGCGAGTCTTATCGGTGTTCATTACGGCACCAAGCTCAGGGCCGATTTCAGCGAAGGTATCAAGGAGGAGTACGTCTTCAAGAGGGATGACAAATTTGCATCGTCTACATAAGCCATGATGATAGGAAGACCACCTTCACCGTCGTCGCTGCTTGCTTTATCTCTCTTCCGGGCTGCGTTGACGAGTTTCTTATATTAATCTTTCTGAGTAAGTGATCGAGGACGATTGCTGCTAAAATGGGAGACAATGGGCAGCCTTGGGCAAAACCTTCTGCTACTTCAATTGATTCCCAAGTTCCATCTGACATTTTTACAAATGTTTGTCCGGGTGTTTCGTAGAGGTAGTCAACAAATGCTGCGAGGTGTGGGTGTGGAATTCTTGTTGTACTATTTCGCGGAGCTTGTGGCGGGAGATGGCATTAAACATATTCTTTATATCGATTGATACAGGTGCTCTTGTGGGCAGGAGGTTCTTTTCTTCTCTATGGCTGATGTATTTTTCAACTGCAAGGCGGATTGATGTTTGGATGAAGTTGATTCCACCTCTTACTCCTACACAGCGTAGTTGAAAGGAAGGAGGAACGAAGCGAATTCGGAGCGGGTTTGGCTGGCAACTGCGTTTGCAGTAATGCGGCGGATGGCGGCGGGTACACCTAATGGCCGGAGCTTAGTAGGATCGGATTCATCCTTGTGTGAAGGGCTACAAGGTATGTATTTTTGAAGATTTCCTGGATTTTGGGAGGCGGATCACCGTTTGCAAGGTGATTAAATATTGTGGCAAGTGTTTCAGCTGATGTTGGGCAGGGATTGGATTTAGATGCATGCTTGATTTTGGAAGCAAGGGCAATGAAGATGTCGAGTGAGTCGCATTGGAGGCCTGGGGCCTTCCCCTTCTTCAGTTTGAGGCCATCACGTCATTACTTTTTCACGGCGCACGGCGATGTCGTGGCGCGCCACCCTAAATAGGATCTTCAGACACGTGTCTGAGTCACTTGGGAGGACTCAGCACACGTGCATAAATGGAGTCCTCTTCCTCTTCCAGATGCCTCGAGCTACACGGCACGAGGTAACTTAGATCATTTCTCATTGCAATAGTGTATAGAGTTCGCACTCTGAAGTTGTTGTTGTTACATGTGTCCAGTACGTAGTCTGTAGTGTTCTTCTAGGAAGTCTCTTGCATTGTTGAAGAGCTGAAAGAAGGTTTTGGCATCTTCATTTGTCATGTTGGTTCTTGTAGGGTTGTGTTTGTCAGGATGATACAGGCGTGAGAGTCGTCTGAATTCAGCTTTGATATCCATCCATACGGCTCCTCTTACAAGACCGAAGATGCCTAGGGAGTCTTTGAGATTGTGGCCTACGATTACGATTTCCGGGTCATATCCTCTACTCTCTTTTCGTTGTTTCTCGGTGGATATCTCCGTTCCCTTGGAGGGGAGTACAAGTCGTTCTGAAGCTTCGGGGCTTCCTCGTCTCTACGTCGTAATTGTTTAATATTGAGGCTGAGGCTGAGGCTGAGGGAGCTGGTTCTTGTAGTAATGGAAGGATAAACTTCGGGTTGGAAGGATTCTTTCGACTGGGTTCAGTTCATTTCTACCTAGAGTAAGTCATAGAAGTGACATGCATAACAAACATTGTGATTATTTATGAATATCAACTGCTACAATTTCAGATGCCTTCCGTCAAACCTAGCAACTTCCGTAGATACTCTTGCTTCTTTGTCTGACTCTTGCCGAGCTTATCCCATTTCCAATATGGTACTGATGCAAACTCTATCCCATCGATTGCTGGCACTTGCCTCCTCTTCAGAATTGTCTTGCCGAGGGGAGATCTACTCTTACCGATGAAATGAGATGGACCGTCTACTTCGACGCCCACAGTCTTTCCATTCACCTCCACGAGGGCATCTATCGCCTTGGAGCTTTGATAATGTCGGAACTGTGGATAGGAACGCTTCGTAGCATCTATCCAAAAGATATAGTGGCAGTCCAGGATTGCACCTCTCCTTTGTTCGCCAAAAAAGCCACTGATGTAGCTGTCTGAGTGCTGCAGCTGCAGCCTCAAATCCATCCTTCTTTTCAACACACTCATTGATAAATGCATCATTGAAAAGAGTCGATGCATCGACATCAGCTACTGCATACGCCCACGCAATGTTGGCAAACTCATGATTGCTGCAGGCGTTAATCGATTTTGTGGCAATCGGCACAAATGATTCAAATTGCTGCTTGTCGGTGATGGTGATGCCCATTGTCGCATAAGCCCACGTCAGATTGGCGATAAGCCCACGTCAGATTGGCGACACCTTGTGAGACGAAGTCGTCTTTACGCTGGGTAGCAGCCTTGGAAATTTTCTGAAATAGCTTGGGATGAGAGACTTGAGCAGTAGCGTATGCCCACACTGTATTGGCGAGTGCCTGTGGGTCGAATCGATCCAAGTGATCAGAGTGAGCAATGTGATTTGCGATGGCCTTTGGAGTAAATGTAAATACTATGCAGCGTTGATTACGGAGGCGGTTGGATGCTCTTTGGCGCGGTGATAGACTTCTGCAGATGAGGTAGTAACGTCGATGTGATGCGGGCGACCGGGGTTGCTTTTGTTAGACGGGCGTTGGCTGTGCGATAATTGTCATTATCTGCTGCGGGTTGGGCTGTTTTCTGCTCTTCAGCGGGGGGATCTAAGTACGATGATCTGCTGATAAAAAAAAAAACGGTCGAAAATTGACAAAGGATGGTTTTAGATCGAAAGTGATAGTTCGGAATGATTGTGTACTGTGAGATGTAGGAATTCCCATGTCGATGTGAGTGGTGGACCGACGGATGATTTGAGTTTGAGATTCTCATTTGTCTGGAATACTGCCCCTAAATTCAAATCAATCTTGTGAGCAATCGCCAGAAGAAAGAATCGAGAAGACGTGCTCGACAAGATGTAGACAAGGCTCAGCTCAACATCACCGCAAACGCCGAGCCGAGCAAACCATTGCAAGAGCTCTTCCGAGACGTACTAGTACTAGCGTGTTCCCTTGTTTCAGCGTACTCTACAATTGACGTTGTCATCCATCCTCATCCTCATTCGAAATGTCTTCTTCCGATGCCAAGAATGCTAGTTATGTTGCTGCAGTCAGCAGCAGCAGCAGGAGCAGCAGTTGGCCAATAGTAACAGCAGTGAGTAGTTGATTGTTTATTTTGTTGTCACAAGAGATGATTGTTTCATAGATGGCCGCAGCGGCCGACGGCAAATAATTTCACTGCCTCTCTGCTGACTTCTGAATTAATAGTGGGTATGGCGACATAACAGTTCATAAGTCCGATGCCCCGATGAGACGATGAAGAGTCGGTTTGTTTCATGTGGGAATAACGCCATAAACTCACTGCTTTGCCTTTCCTTTATACAATTCGCATTCACCAACTCATCTCTACTCCATGTCTATGTATTTGATCTCTTTTACCCTCTAGAAAATGTCAGCCGCCGCTCATCATCCTCATCCCGTCATCGTCGTAACGTTAACGTCGCCGCCATATTGCGTAACGTCGCCAGCATATTGCTATTGTTCTTTCTGCTCGTCCCAATGCCTCAGCTCAGTGACGCGGCATCTCTTTCTTCGTGTGACTGCCAGTTCAATCATGAATGCTTTCCTGCCGGTAGAGCCTCTAGAGCTCTCCGACAAGCAGTGAATTCTTTCGCAGCAGGCACTTGGACAGGCATGATTGATGGTGTTAATTATGGATTGAATATCAGCAAGTGGTGCACTGGCCTCGTTACTAACATGAGGACATTGTTCTACGACAAGCAATCCTTTGATGAAGATTTATCTCTTTGGGACGTATCCAAGGTTACTAACATGTATCAAATGTTCAGCTTTGCACGTTCCTTTACTGGAGAGGGTATTGGAAGTTGGGATGTATCAAATGTTACTGACATGGCATTCATGTTCGCTGATGCAGATTCCTTTATTGGAGATATTGGAAGTTGGGATGTATCCAAGGTTACTAACATGGTTGGAATGTTTCGATTAGCATCCTCCTTTGATGAAGATTTATCTCTTTGGGACGTATCCAAGTTACTGACATGGATTTCATGTTCGACGGTGCATCCTCCTTTGATGAAGATTTATCTCTTTGGGACGTATCCAAGGTTACTGACATGCGTGGAATGTTCAAAGGTGCATCCTCCTTCAATCAAAATCTCTGTCCGTGGAAGGAGAGGAACTTCCCTTACAACAGTGCAGGTGCTATCTTTTTTTCTTCAGGCTGCACATTTACGAATACACCTGATCAAGGCAATGGAGGACCTTTTTGTGCTGATGATTGTCAGCTTAGTGCACAGCCTAGTGCACAGCCTTCTTTGTCTTCGGAGCCTTCTAGTTCTGGTGAGCCATCGTCTGGGCCCTCTTCAGAGCCCTCTCCAGAGCCTTCCAGCGAGCCTTCGTCTGGGCCCTCTTCAGTGCCCTCTCCTGAGCCGTCATCTCAGCCTTCTAGTTCTAGTGAGCCATCGTCATCGTCTCAGCCATCATCTCAGCCCTCTTTGGAGCCTTCCAACAAGACTTCATCCCCGACAAATAGTTACTCCAAATCGAGCAAGAGTCCTAAACGTGCCAAAGCGAGCAAGAGTCCTAAAACAAACATTCAAATACAAGATCTGAGGTCTTCCGGATCGATTGTTGACATGTCTCATCTATTTAGTGTTACCACGAGTTTGAATGTGGCTTTTGGTATCATTTATTACTAGAAGGAAAGTTGAGACAAAGGCCAAGTAGTAGCGTGTGATGTTTGAATATGTCGGTGCAGGAGGGTTGTCGAGGCGGCTTTGATTCGATGTCCAGTATTATTGATCCCCCCCCCCCCCCTCGTTTTGAGGGCCCAGTCCAAGACTTTGTAGAACAACCGCAATGTGCAGAACCACGCGGTGCCATCTAGAAGCTGATATTGTCTCAGCAGCAAGACTTCTAATACCGGTATGACACTACTACGACATAGAAATATTTGGATGTGACACAAGCTATTTTGGGTATATTGGGTGCACATTGGGTATCTGGCGTTCTGCATTTGGGGGCGTTCTAACCCCCCACCCCCCCCCTCACTTTTTGGATTTGGGTGTCAATAATACGCACTTTTTGCAAAAAGATGCAACTCAGAATTCAACTTATCGTGTAGTGAAATACTCTAAGCCCTTTCATCGTGACATCACCATCACCGAACACACAAGCAAGATGATGATGACGCTTCTGCGCCGACGAGAGGCAACAAACAAGTGGGAAGTGCTGGACGAATAATAAAAGATTATCTCCTCTCTCAAGTCTCTCCTACGGATCAAATTCTGAACACAGCACTCTCGTGTAACCACCGTATTTACTCAAATAATGCACAGACATCACTTTTTGTGTGCTGGCACCACAACTCTCACGTCGACTGCTGCTACACCCTAGACGATTGGCATGCAATCGAACCAAAATACACGGAGAACATGTGTAATGTTGCCGACAATATGGTGCTTTTTGAAACGCCGTCGATCTCGAATAAACACTCAACACGTGATGATGCTTTTTGACGTCGCTCGACATCAACCATATAAGATACGTTGGGTGAAGCTACCGTCTCTTCTCGCAGTATATTTATTCATATAATAGTTCATACTGATCTGCTCCGAAACAGGATGGGTTTTTGTGGGCGTTGGGGGCTGCGTCGTTCGCGTATGCATGTTGCTTTGTCGCTAATGAAAGAGAGCACATATCCGTCCAAAATCTGTCCACACACAACAATCAGCATGTAATATGAACAACATCGGCAATGGCACATAGAGAAAACTCTATTTCAGCCGGCTTGAGGCTCTGTGTCAGCAGAGAAGGTTGTGTAGTGTAATATGAATGTATACATTGCAAGCATTTCTGATGCACAAGTTTAGAAAAGAAGGTGCAAGCAGATGAGAAATTAGGTGGCCATGAAAGCCTCAATCCTGAACCAGAGAGTGCAAGCAGGTGTAGGAAGAGTAGGAATACTTAATGCATTAGATTATTATTGCTGTTCTTGGCAGTACTTGCTCATTCGTCATCACTTATGTACTAGAGGCAGGAGAACGGCGGCATGCAGGATCTTCTAGCGTATTTAGTCTACATAGGAACTAGTATTTTTGAGTTGAATATTCAACTCAAAAAATTCAACTCAAAATTCAACTCGTCGCATGGGCGAAAAGCTCGAAATTAGTGCGTGAAAAGGTGCTTTTTGGACCTTCTTGAAAACATTTTGGACGAAATTCAATTCGTCTACAGGGAGAGCTACGTGGGATCCCAGTACGGTCAAGGCGTGCAACTCGAGTTGAATTTCGGGCTGAATACGCACTTTTTGCAAAAAGATGCAACTCAGAATTCAACTTATCGTGTAGTGAAATACTCTAAGCCCTTTCATCGTGACATCACCATCACCGAACACACAAGCAAGATGATGATGACGCTTCTGCGCCGACGAGAGGCAACAAACAAGTGGGAAGTGCTGGACGAATAATAAAAGATTATCTCCTCTCTCAAGTCTCTCCTACGGATCAAATTCTGAACACAGCACTCTCGTGTAACCACCGTATTTACTCAAATAATGCACAGACATCACTTTTTGTGTGCTGGCACCACAACTCTCACGTCGACTGCTGCTACACCCTAGACGATTGGCATGCAATCGAACCAAAATACACGGAGAACATGTGTAATGTTGCCGACAATATGGTGCTTTTTGAAACGCCGTCGATCTCGAATAAACACTCAACACGTGATGATGCTTTTTGACGTCGCTCGACATCAACCATATAAGATACGTTGGGTGAAGCTACCGTCTCTTCTCGCAGTATATTTATTCATATAATAGTTCATACTGATCTGCTCCGAAACAGGATGGGTTTTTGTGGGCGTTGGGGGCTGCGTCGTTCGCGTATGCATGTTGCTTTGTCGCTAATGAAAGAGAGCACATATCCGTCCAAAATCTGTCCACACACAACAATCAGCATGTAATATGAACAACATCGGCAATGGCACATAGAGAAAACTCTATTTCAGCCGGCTTGAGGCTCTGTGTCAGCAGAGAAGGTTGTGTAGTGTAATATGAATGTATACATTGCAAGCATTTCTGATGCACAAGTTTAGAAAAGAAGGTGCAAGCAGATGAGAAATTAGGTGGCCATGAAAGCCTCAATCCTGAACCAGAGAGTGCAAGCAGGTGTAGGAAGAGTAGGAATACTTAATGCATTAGATTATTATTGCTGTTCTTGGCAGTACTTGCTCATTCGTCATCACTTATATGTACTAGAGGCAGGAGAACGGCGGCATGCAGGATCTTCTAGCGTATTTAGTCTACATAGGAACTAGTATTTTTGAGTTGAATATTCAACTCAAAAAATTCAACTCAAAATTCAACTCGTCGCATGCATGGGCGAAAAGCTCGAAATTAGTGCGTGAAAAGGTGCTTTTTGGACCTTCTTGAAAACATTTTGGACGAAATTCAATTCGTCTACAGGGAGAGCTACGTGGGATCCCAGTACGGTCAAGGCGTGCAACTCGAGTTGAATTTCGGGCTGAATACGCACTTTTTGCAAAAAGATGCAACTCAGAATTCAACTTATCGTGTAGTGAAATACTCTAAGCCCTTTCATCGTGACATCACCATCACCGAACACACAAGCAAGATGATGATGACGCTTCTGCGCCGACGAGAGGCAACAAACAAGTGGGAAGTGCTGGACGAATAATAAAAGATTATCTCCTCTCTCAAGTCTCTCCTACGGATCAAATTCTGAACACAGCACTCTCGTGTAACCACCGTATTTACTCAAATAATGCACAGACATCACTTTTTGTGTGCTGGCACCACAACTCTCACGTCGACTGCTGCTACACCCTAGACGATTGGCATGCAATCGAACCAAAATACACGGAGAACATGTGTAATGTTGCCGACAATATGGTGCTTTTTGAAACGCCGTCGATCTCGAATAAACACTCAACACGTGATGATGCTTTTTGACGTCGCTCGACATCAACCATATAAGATACGTTGGGTGAAGCTACCGTCTCTTCTCGCAGTATATTTATTCATATAATAGTTCATACTGATCTGCTCCGAAACAGGATGGGTTTTTGTGGGCGTTGGGGGCTGCGTCGTTCGCGTATGCATGTTGCTTTGTCGCTAATGAAAGAGAGCACATATCCGTCCAAAATCTGTCCACACACAACAATCAGCATGTAATATGAACAACATCGGCAATGGCACATAGAGAAAACTCTATTTCAGCCGGCTTGAGGCTCTGTGTCAGCAGAGAAGGTTGTGTAGTGTAATATGAATGTATACATTGCAAGCATTTCTGATGCACAAGTTTAGAAAAGAAGGTGCAAGCAGATGAGAAATTAGGTGGCCATGAAAGCCTCAATCCTGAACCAGAGAGTGCAAGCAGGTGTAGGAAGAGTAGGAATACTTAATGCATTAGATTATTATTGCTGTTCTTGGCAGTACTTGCTCATTCGTCATCACTTATGTACTAGAGGCAGGAGAACGGCGGCATGCAGGATCTTCTAGCGTATTTAGTCTACATAGGAACTAGTATTTTTGAGTTGAATATTCAACTCAAAAAATTCAACTCAAAATTCAACTCGTCGCATGGGCGAAAAGCTCGAAATTAGTGCGTGAAAAGGTGCTTTTTGGACCTTCTTGAAAACATTTTGGACGAAATTCAATTCGTCTACAGGGAGAGCTACGTGGGATCCCAGTACGGTCAAGGCGTGCAACTCGAGTTGAATTTCGGGCTGAATACGCACTTTTTGCAAAAAGATGCAACTCAGAATTCAACTTATCGTGTAGTGAAATACTCTAAGCCCTTTCATCGTGACATCACCATCACCGAACACACAAGCAAGATGATGATGACGCTTCTGCGCCGACGAGAGGCAACAAACAAGTGGGAAGTGCTGGACGAATAATAAAAGATTATCTCCTCTCTCAAGTCTCTCCTACGGATCAAATTCTGAACACAGCACTCTCGTGTAACCACCGTATTTACTCAAATAATGCACAGACATCACTTTTTGTGTGCTGGCACCACAACTCTCACGTCGACTGCTGCTACACCCTAGACGATTGGCATGCAATCGAACCAAAATACACGGAGAACATGTGTAATGTTGCCGACAATATGGTGCTTTTTGAAACGCCGTCGATCTCGAATAAACACTCAACACGTGATGATGCTTTTTGACGTCGCTCGACATCAACCATATAAGATACGTTGGGTGAAGCTACCGTCTCTTCTCGCAGTATATTTATTCATATAATAGTTCATACTGATCTGCTCCGAAACAGGATGGGTTTTTGTGGGCGTTGGGGGCTGCGTCGTTCGCGTATGCATGTTGCTTTGTCGCTAATGAAAGAGAGCACATATCCGTCCAAAATCTGTCCACACACAACAATCAGCATGTAATATGAACAACATCGGCAATGGCACATAGAGAAAACTCTATTTCAGCCGGCTTGAGGCTCTGTGTCAGCAGAGAAGGTTGTGTAGTGTAATATGAATGTATACATTGCAAGCATTTCTGATGCACAAGTTTAGAAAAGAAGGTGCAAGCAGATGAGAAATTAGGTGGCCATGAAAGCCTCAATCCTGAACCAGAGAGTGCAAGCAGGTGTAGGAAGAGTAGGAATACTTAATGCATTAGATTATTATTGCTGTTCTTGGCAGTACTTGCTCATTCGTCATCACTTATGTACTAGAGGCAGGAGAACGGCGGCATGCAGGATCTTCTAGCGTATTTAGTCTACATAGGAACTAGTATTTTTGAGTTGAATATTCAACTCAAAAAATTCAACTCAAAATTCAACTCGTCGCATGGGCGAAAAGCTCGAAATTAGTGCGTGAAAAGGTGCTTTTTGGACCTTCTTGAAAACATTTTGGACGAAATTCAATTCGTCTACAGGGAGAGCTACGTGGGATCCCAGTACGGTCAAGGCGTGCAACTCGAGTTGAATTTCGGGCTGAATACGCACTTTTTGCAAAAAGATGCAACTCAGAATTCAACTTATCGTGTAGTGAAATACTCTAAGCCCTTTCATCGTGACATCACCATCACCGAACACACAAGCAAGATGATGATGACGCTTCTGCGCCGACGAGAGGCAACAAACAAGTGGGAAGTGCTGGACGAATAATAAAAGATTATCTCCTCTCTCAAGTCTCTCCTACGGATCAAATTCTGAACACAGCACTCTCGTGTAACCACCGTATTTACTCAAATAATGCACAGACATCACTTTTTGTGTGCTGGCACCACAACTCTCACGTCGACTGCTGCTACACCCTAGACGATTGGCATGCAATCGAACCAAAATACACGGAGAACATGTGTAATGTTGCCGACAATATGGTGCTTTTTGAAACGCCGTCGATCTCGAATAAACACTCAACACGTGATGATGCTTTTTGACGTCGCTCGACATCAACCATATAAGATACGTTGGGTGAAGCTACCGTCTCTTCTCGCAGTATATTTATTCATATAATAGTTCATACTGATCTGCTCCGAAACAGGATGGGTTTTTGTGGGCGTTGGGGGCTGCGTCGTTCGCGTATGCATGTTGCTTTGTCGCTAATGAAAGAGAGCACATATCCGTCCAAAATCTGTCCACACACAACAATCAGCATGTAATATGAACAACATCGGCAATGGCACATAGAGAAAACTCTATTTCAGCCGGCTTGAGGCTCTGTGTCAGCAGAGAAGGTTGTGTAGTGTAATATGAATGTATACATTGCAAGCATTTCTGATGCACAAGTTTAGAAAAGAAGGTGCAAGCAGATGAGAAATTAGGTGGCCATGAAAGCCTCAATCCTGAACCAGAGAGTGCAAGCAGGTGTAGGAAGAGTAGGAATACTTAATGCATTAGATTATTATTGCTGTTCTTGGCAGTACTTGCTCATTCGTCATCACTTATGTACTAGAGGCAGGAGAACGGCGGCATGCATGCAGGATCTTCTAGCGTATTTAGTCTACATAGGAACTAGTATTTTTGAGTTGAATATTCAACTCAAAAAATTCAACTCAAAATTCAACTCGTCGCATGGCGCATGGGCGAAAAGCTCGAAATTAGTGCGTGAAAAGGTGCTTTTTGGACCTTCTTGAAAACATTTTGGACGAAATTCAATTCGTCTACAGGGAGAGCTACGTGGGATCCCAGTACGGTCAAGGCGTGCAACTCGAGTTGAATTTCGGGCTGAATACGCACTTTTTGCAAAAAGATGCAACTCAGAATTCAACTTATCGTGTAGTGAAATACTCTAAGCCCTTTCATCGTGACATCACCATCACCGAACACACAAGCAAGATGATGATGACGCTTCTGCGCCGACGAGAGGCAACAAACAAGTGGGAAGTGCTGGACGAATAATAAAAGATTATCTCCTCTCTCAAGTCTCTCCTACGGATCAAATTCTGAACACAGCACTCTCGTGTAACCACCGTATTTACTCAAATAATGCACAGACATCACTTTTTGTGTGCTGGCACCACAACTCTCACGTCGACTGCTGCTACACCCTAGACGATTGGCATGCAATCGAACCAAAATACACGGAGAACATGTGTAATGTTGCCGACAATATGGTGCTTTTTGAAACGCCGTCGATCTCGAATAAACACTCAACACGTGATGATGCTTTTTGACGTCGCTCGACATCAACCATATAAGATACGTTGGGTGAAGCTACCGTCTCTTCTCGCAGTATATTTATTCATATAATAGTTCATACTGATCTGCTCCGAAACAGGATGGGTTTTTGTGGGCGTTGGGGGCTGCGTCGTTCGCGTATGCATGTTGCTTTGTCGCTAATGAAAGAGAGCACATATCCGTCCAAAATCTGTCCACACACAACAATCAGCATGTAATATGAACAACATCGGCAATGGCACATAGAGAAAACTCTATTTCAGCCGGCTTGAGGCTCTGTGTCAGCAGAGAAGGTTGTGTAGTGTAATATGAATGTATACATTGCAAGCATTTCTGATGCACAAGTTTAGAAAAGAAGGTGCAAGCAGATGAGAAATTAGGTGGCCATGAAAGCCTCAATCCTGAACCAGAGAGTGCAAGCAGGTGTAGGAAGAGTAGGAATACTTAATGCATTAGATTATTATTGCTGTTCTTGGCAGTACTTGCTCATTCGTCATCACTTATGTACTAGAGGCAGGAGAACGGCGGCATGCAGGATCTTCTAGCGTATTTAGTCTACATAGGAACTAGTATTTTTGAGTTGAATATTCAACTCAAAAAATTCAACTCAAAATTCAACTCGTCGCATGGGCGAAAAGCTCGAAATTAGTGCGTGAAAAGGTGCTTTTTGGACCTTCTTGAAAACATTTTGGACGAAATTCAATTCGTCTACAGGGAGAGCTACGTGGGATCCCAGTACGGTCAAGGCGTGCAACTCGAGTTGAATTTCGGGCTGAATACGCACTTTTTGCAAAAAGATGCAACTCAGAATTCAACTTATCGTGTAGTGAAATACTCTAAGCCCTTTCATCGTGACATCACCATCACCGAACACACAAGCAAGATGATGATGACGCTTCTGCGCCGACGAGAGGCAACAAACAAGTGGGAAGTGCTGGACGAATAATAAAAGATTACACATCGTGTCATGTGTTTCTTTGATGAGATTGAAAAGCTCTATTCCAAAAGAGAGGCACGCCCAAACTTACGGCCTTGAACTAAAAATCCTCAGAATTCTCAGAACCGACCCATCCATCATTATTGCCATGGCTGACAAAGGCCTTGGACCGGTAGCCGTCGAAATCCACCGGTACATCGCTGATGCTCTCGCACACCTGGAGGATGACACCAACTATGATATCATCACACGTGAGGAAGCCGCCGCTATGACTGCTCAAATTGTCAGAGACATTGATCCCTGGGTGGAGCAATTCCAACCAATGACCATATCTGAACGCAGGAGAGGGGTTAGACGTCCAAACGCAGGGGCTCTATTGGATAAAGAGGTAACATACATCAAGGAAATGACGCATAAGGCGCACGCTACTTCACCGAATGCGTACTTCTATCTTCTCTACAAACTCCACAAGGACCCCATCAAGACGAGACCCGTATGTTCCACATGCGGCTCCATTGCTGAGGCCCTTGGAAAGTATATCGATGCATGTTTGAGACCTATAGCACAAGCACAGAGTAGCTTTTTCAGGGATTCCAACGTCCTCAAACGACGCTTGGATGAAGTCCGACTGCCCCCCAACGCACGGTTGTTCACCACCGATGCTACTGCTATGTATACAAACATGTGCAGCAAGGCCGTCCTAGAAGTTCTATCCGAGTACCTACGAAGACCATCGACAATGGACAGATTTGATTACAATGCTGACTGCCTAATCGAGGCAATCGGTATTGTGCTCAGATCCAACATCATCAAGTTCGGTGACATCTTTGCAGTACAAAAGAAAAAGAAAGGTGTCGCAATGGGCATCTGCCCAGCTCCAAGCTTAGCGATCATCTTTTTTGCCATTCACGAAGACTTCCTGACGAAGACTTCCTGATGAACAAGTGGAAAGGATCTATCATTTTCTGGTTGAGATTCATCGATGATGTGCTTGGAATATGGATTCCACA
Source organism: Skeletonema tropicum (assembly GCA_037178625.1). NCBI lineage: Eukaryota > Bacillariophyta > Thalassiosirophyceae > Thalassiosirales > Thalassiosiraceae > Skeletonema > Skeletonema tropicum. The sequence goes on from CM074149.1 coordinate 1,486,183, forward strand.
TCCCGACTATATCACCGATGATCAAAACTGGAGAAACTTCCAAGAGGATATGAATAAATTTCATGGACTCCCGTGGGAATTCGTCCCTCGGTCGTCTCAAGTTGAATTCATGGATCTCGTTGTAAGGATAGAAGGAGATAGGCTATTGACGGATCTCTACGAAAAGCCAATGGCTTTGTATCTCTACATCCCTCCCCATTCTGCCCATGCCCCGGGTGGAATCAATGGACTTATCACAGGACAAATGCTACGCATTCTTACTTTGTGCTCTGACCCGGATAGAATCAAGACTCATACTCTGAACTTTCTCCACCGCCTTGAAGACCGTGGCTATAACAGGACGGACATCGTCCCCCTCATCAAGAAGGCAGCCAAGAAACGCAAGGAAATACCTTCAACGTAGCGACGAAGAGCGACAAGAAATCATCCAGAACCGAAATGACTCACTGTCACGGTGTGTTCGGCTACACAGAGTCTTTCACCCTGATGATCCGTCTGCCTCTACAATCCAGAAACTGTTCAAGGAGACCATCCTGGAACCCGCTGGAAAGCCACTGTTGAATGAACTGGAGAACCTTGACCAATCCAAGATCCCTATTGACCGCTTGATGATCTGCAACCATCGGGCTCCAAATCTTGGAAACTTTTTATCGTATCGAGACATCGGAAAGAGACCGGGGGTGAACGTATCGAGCTACTTGAAAAAGTAATGACCTACCTAGATCAGGCCGATGCAAGTAACCCCTTTTTATTTCCACTCCAACGCGAAGAAGACAGCTGCGCTGCCTTCCTTTTCGCGTTGGAGTGGAAATACTATCTTTCTGATAATGATGACGATGGCATCCGAATCGAATCTACCAGTACCTGTCACATCCAATCACAGATGCGACAAATGATCTACAAAGATCAATTTGGAAGCCGTTGGGAAAGACTGACCCAACTGAAATAAACAACCGAGGTGTGAGGCTAAGATTGCTCGAATGCAAGTGCGTAAGTCGTTTACACGTCGCACATCGCAATTCGCCACAGCCCCGCCTTCAGCGCTGATCTCCTGATGAGTCTGTACAGGACGAAAGCTTCGATCCCACAAGCTTGAGCTCTCAGCGAATTGCATTGAATTCGAGTTTTATAGTTAGATCTTGTCCCATTATAACGGTATAAGATTAAGTATTTTCACCCCTACATTTATTAAACGGACGAAATTCAATTCGTCTACAGGGAGAGCTACGTGGGATCCCAGTACGGTCAAGGCGTGCAACTCGAGTTGAATTTCGGGCTGAATACTGGACATCGAATCAAAGCCGCCCGAAGGTTGAGAGAGAGTGTGTGTGGCGGCAGAGTGAGTCGAATGTGTAGAATGTGTTATGTATATATCACCGTGGCCCGAGCTTGGATTGAAAGTGTATGTTTGTAGAGGATAGTGGCAAATGTTTTAGAAATGAACTATGAATATGAAAAAAAGCAGTGCGATATAATATGGATATGGCCATGGCGAACTAATAGTATCCTCGTTATTGTTACTGAAGTCTGAAGACATTCAGCTCCGTGCACATCTAAATCTACTACAAACATCTCTAGAGATATGTACACAGGTGCTCTGCATTATGTGAATCGAACTGATGAAATAATTCACTGAATCTGTCAGTGCACCTTAATAATAGCTTTTTCTCTGATGACTTGTCTCCAAGAAAGTAAATACTGCTGTCTTTTCTCTGTCGTAACGACACATTTTTCATGTACATGCGTAGGAACTGATACAAAAAAGCGCGGCCTTTCTGTCAATTTGCTCATGAACTTATCCAACATGCTCGGCTATCGTATCCAATACAACGGGGCAAGATGTCGCAGTAGTTTGCCACTTGATGAATATGTTTCGATAAATGCCGATAGATGTAAGGTAGACGACAGAGCCGAGAGCGATGAGGTGGAGGACGAACTTTGTGTTCAGGCCGACGCGCTACAAATCAACATGCAAGTCATCACGATGTAGCCGACGAAGACGAAGACACACGTGAGAACGGAATCATCAATTCTGGATCGTCGTTCGGAGAGTGAGCAAATCAAAGTGAAAGGAAGCTATTATGCCTAGGTACTTCGCTACTGAGACAATCTTATCCAATCATCGTTGATTGTCAGAGCAGACAAATATTGATGAATAATGAGTTCTCTCAAGAAAGTTCGACGTCGGTTTCGCTATCATTAACGCCCAACAGGCTTTCAATCGTTGAATTCGTTTCATTACGCCCAACAGGATTATTATCGACATAACAAATGAACGGCTGCTTGCACTCAATCACATAGTAATACTCATCAGCACATCCACTATCATGACAATGACAAACAGCAACATCAACAACCGCCCTATTGGCGACAAAGCCTATGAGGAGGCTGGCGTAGGCGTAGAGATTATCCCAATCGACGCCGCTGAACCCATCGATGAGGCTGAGGCTGAGGAGACTGGGGAGAGCATCGATGCCACCACCGCCGCCATTCCTTTCAACAGCAAAAGACTCATCATCTTGTGGGGACTGGTTATCGCTGCAGCAGGAGCAGTTTCGTATGTCGCTGGTAGCTCTTCAGCGAGCAGCAGCAGCAAGATGGCTAATATCAATCAGATTCAGCAGCATCCAAATGCAATCAAGAAGGGTGGCTTCAAATTCGATTACGTCGGTCAAGGATTTTGTCTCGACGACAACCCCAATGATTATGGTAGTGATACAGTACCTCATGGGAATGTTTATCCTTATGTTTTGTATTATAACACAGTTGATGCCAAGGCATGTGCAGAAATCTGCGCAGAATGACCCGGCAAAGGGCAAGAAGGGCTAGTGCTCCGTGGCTTTCAAATTGCCATCTGGACAGTCGATCACGTCAACACTGAGTGTTATTGCCAAGTTGATAAGAGCAGCATCGGCAGCGAATCCTTAGACAACTTTGATGTGTGTAACGCTCCAATTTGGTTCTATGACTCCGCCCGTGTTGGTACTGGCGAGATTGCGAACGTCGACTATAACCCACGTCAGGAGTGCTGGAAGGTTTCTTCGAAGAGTTCAAAGGCCAAGTCGTCAAAGAGCTCTTCAAGTCCTTCGTCGAAAGGGTCTAAGAGCAGCTCAACTCCTCAACGATACTAAAGAAACTTGGACTTCCTGAGTGAATGTTATGTTATATGTGTGATACGATAGTAGACAGATGACGAAGTCAAAGTTGAAATGAGAAAGAGATTGCTTCTCCTCATCTGAATCGGAATGATATGCTGGTGAAGGATATACTAAATATTTATATGTATTGTTATCTTTGATGATGAATGCTTTGATTCGCTCTTCTTGCGTCGTGTACATCTATGATACATTGTGTGATGCCAACGTTCACATCAACTCAAGAAGTGACACGATGATAGATGGGGACCAGGCAAGCTCTGGCTCATCGTACATATCTGTGGCTTGTCTATTCCGCCTTCTGTTACACTAACATTAGTATGTGCTACACAAGGTTGTCCACAGACAAATGCAAGAAAGTTCGACGTCATTTTTTGATTTGTCATCCTCACATTCATTTTATGGTAGCTAGCGACTTGCTAGCATTTTTTGAATCACAGAGAAGATCCGACCTCCGACAGTCAAGCTGTTCATTCTCGGCAACTATCGTAAAGTGGTCGATTCAACCAATTCAACTTGCAGAGCTCTTCTGGAAGACCTATTGGAGCGAGCCGATCACTGTGCTAGGTTGGAGTGACTCATTTTGCTGCGTAATACTCCGTCTATAAAGGGCAATGCAATATAGAGATCGCTTTTCACACGTCGGCGATGCATTTGGTTCATATTTGCTAACAACAACAACAAGATATACGTCCATGGAACCGTGCCGTGTCGATTTATTAGGTAGGTGCTACAGATAGATTGAGTTGAATCGTAGCAAAGCGTGCCAGATTCCGATGGTGTCATTCCTACAAGTGACGCAAGCCATCATCACTCTTAAGACATCCACCTACTGGATACATGAATCTACTCTCGCTTTAGCACTAGCAGTATTGTGAAGCGTGGAACAAACGTCGGTAAGAGGCATTTTGAAATGAGCCCATGCGGAAGGAATTTCAGTAAGGAAGAGGCAGCCTACCACTACTTATACACTTACAGTCAGACCTCATTTGAAGATTAAATCGAAGAAGCTGCAACGCTAGAGACAGCCAATGATTTGGCGTGGAAGTCAAGAGATACAATTGAGTTTGCAAAGCGACTTGTAAAGTCTTGAAGAAGAGTTACTGGAAAGATGTCCCAGTGCCAAAAGCTGGATATGGATATTTGGGGGCCGAGTTTGCCAAAGTCAAAGTGGAAGACTCTAAATCAGATCACGATACAAAACTGACCCACCCAATCCTTATATAACACCAGCGGATGTATCCACTGTACTAGAACGTTCGTAATGATGTGATATCGACCATGATGGGTAAGGTACGCCGAAAGATGGCAATGGCAATTTTTCATGCCCACATTTCAAAGTGCATTACGACTAGTAGACCTATATTTCGAACCAAATAACGACTCTGTAGATATTGAATATATAGACAATAAGCTGTACACGAAGCCATGTTTCGTCCTCCGATGAGGTCCGTAACAACATGATGCACGGTGCCGTCGAACATGGACCATGGAGGTTTTGGTGATGTTTTTGTTCTGTGTGCTTTTGAGGCCGGATGTTCGATGTGAGGCGCACCAATTTTTATAAGCGATTTTGGCCCGATCTCCCGTTCAACCAATCCAACCCCCTACGACCATCAACATCGGCTACATCCAACGATAGGAATGGCAAGGCATGACAAAAACACAACCACCATGATGCCATTGTGGACTGCCCAGTAGTACAAAATCGGCACTGTGCCGTGCGACACTTTTCAATCTGGAGCCGGACGGAGAAGCCAATTTGTAGATCCCCTTCGAAAAAGTGTCGCATGAACGGACAATCTGTCTGTAGCAGCTATTATTTTTACCGCGACAACATCACTCGCATCTTGTCCATCAATCACTTAGGGAATCCGTTACGTACGTCATATAACAATATGCTTTCATCGTTGATACCATCGTTAGACAAGGCGAACTGCGAAGGGGAAGAAATAATTCTTCTTCTGATACATCATCTACATACCGCCAAATCTTGCTTATTTGTGGCTTGGGTGTGATGATATGCAATCAATTTTGTACAAGGGTAGGATTAGATTAACTGCTGACACTTCTCAAAAGCAAGTCGCCGATGCCATTCGTACACCAAAAACTTTTCAAATTGGACTACAACAAGTTTAGAAACAAGCGGTGGTTTGCTTTATATGAGGTGAGAAGAAATACCCCGCTCCAAAAGCAACAGTTAAGTTGGCTGCGATGAAAGAACTTCCACAGATCGAGCCGAACTATTTTTTTACAAATCTTGAAATTGAATTCAAATACATTGGAAAGAAAAGTACACCACAACAAAAACAACCACCGGTGCTTCAAACAACAACAACAGAAACACCGCGTCAGCATCTACCTCTACGTCGCCTACCGCCACCGCCGTGAGTAATATTAATAACAATGACAGCAATAATAGTAACAGCAGCAGCAGTAATAACAGCAGTAACATCAACACCAACAGCAACAACCACAACAAGAGCAGTACAGCGAAGAAGAAAAGCACGTCGAGCACACCCTCTATTGATCCGTCGGCAAGAACAGGTCGAATGTTTGCAAACCGGAGCATAGTTAGAGCTACTGTGGAGGTTGGTGATGAACAACAATCATAAGAAGAAATGCAATTCTTCACTGAAAGTGACGCAAATGAATAAATCTGGCTTTGAAATATGTATTCCATAAACTAGAGGTTGCAATTTCTGCAAGCAAACTTTCGAAAAATACGCACAGCGGACCAAAGCCGGCAAATGATGACACAACAAAGAAGAGGGGTCGTAGATAAGACAAGCCAGCTGAACATGATTTTAACAAATGGGATGCATTTGTCCGCACTTCAAATAGGGAAGGTGAAGAATTTGTGTATGGAGATTGGATGTGTTTCTCCAAGTGAAACTGGACTGCATGCAATGATGGATAAGCGCAAGAAGTCGGTAATCGACATCGTTGCGGAAGATGTTTTACGTGAGAATCGCAAAGAGCATGTTGTAAAGTTGATAAAGGAACTCAACCCTGAAAATACAATGAAACATAAAGATGCACAAGGGCAAGACACACAATATCTGCTATATGGGGCAGTATGTGCCGACGGCGCAGGTGACAAACGAGCGTACCATCGCACGTAGTATTATCTAGAGCAAAAAAAAACACCTTCTCCCTACGAACCATGGCGGCCGATCTGCTTCCTACCATGCGAGACCATACCCGGAAAGCTGTTAAGTAAGTAGTCATTGGGCAAAGATAGAGATGATTGATGTCCTACATGAGCTAGCTTGACCTGATGTGCACTGTGGCAATCCAAATCTTGCATGTTACAAATAGATATTGTTCTAACATGTACATTGTACAATTACTAGTTCTCATGCTATTTATTGTATTGTACACCGATTATAATATACATATACACCCTAACGACCCTGTAGCTCTAGAGAGAAGATTAACATATATTCTGCAATAAGATCCTGGTGAAGCTTACCGAGCATCCTCGCTCTCACAATACAGCCTTTCCTGTTGCGGCTATAACGAAGCAAGAGCAATGCCTTCAAACCTCAAACTTTCAGTGCGAGAGGGTTCTTGTTCTTGTCTCGCCTGCTCTGCGAGGACGGCACGTAGGCACCGATGTCTGCAAGCCTGCACCTCGAGCATACAGGCTGGAGTGAGTAGATGAGAAATACCAATCCAGAAGCCTTTATCTTCTTCGGACGCCGAATCGCTTGCACGAGCTCGGAGGACATCTTGCTTGATGTTTTGTGCCATTGAGTTGTATTCTGTCTTGGTATACCACAGCTCGTTTTTGTCTTCCGTGCCGATCAACTGTGTAAAGCTGCACTGTTTCAGCAAATCGCACAACGGCAACGGTATGGTTGCGTTTGGGAGGGAAGTCTACGATCAATTCAGAAGCCATATTAGTAAAGGAGTTTGTGTTATGAGTAACAGCTGCTAGGTAATTGTAAGTACGATCTGATAAGAGCTGAGTGAGCATTGTTGAATGTTGAATGATTGTCTTGAAGTTGTAGCCATTGAAGACGTGGCGATCGATCATCAAAATCCACGATAACTCTTCCTCGCGCAAAGCGACAAGAGGTTTTTTTGTGAAGGTTGGATTTCGGAGGTGGGGGGATCTAAGCTGAGTAGTGGGGTCTCTCTAGATTCGCGGAGGGTCCTGTGATTCTTCGGTATATCACCTCGGAGTAATATGTATGTAACTCGGAGCTGAGTCAAGTTGGTGTATCAAGCGCAAGGGATAGGTTTGTATGAAAAGCTTCAAGCTCCCACAACACTGACAGACCAAGGCGTCCGGCCAGCCAGGGCAAACGGTGCAAGCGCTACCGCTACAATACAAAAGAATCATTGTTGAGATGTGCTGTTGTTGTCGAGCTTGGAGGCCTACGAACATCTACGAGGTAGAAGTATGTGATATCGTTGCATGTGGTTGTCGTGGAGCAAGCATTGAGAGGTGAATGAAACGGCGTTTCGACCGCTCATGGTCCAGGGTTGCGGTGCAATCTGTCTAGATCTAGATAGAATCTATTTAAGTCGTCAAGATTTCATGTACTACTTGTTCACGACGAATTAGGTAGTGCTAAACTAAACATGTTGTGTAGAGGTGGTAGCTATCTCATAACTCATAAATCCTGGTCCTGTCATAGCCGTGATAAAAGAGAATCAAGCATAGACAGATGATCGAATTCGAACCAAACATCCGTGCTTCAACAGAAGCAAACTATCAAGACTTCTTCTTCCTGTTCGTGTGAAGCTATATCTGCATCTCAGGTTGAGCTTAATGTTATGAAATACACAGCGTTCTTTGTACCTCAGTGCCCAGATGGACTTGTGCCTAACATGCCAAGAGCGATTGAATAAGGATCGGCCTCACTCAACTCATGAAGAGCAACTCTGTTAGCTATCTATCACAGTGGCCATTAGGTTTTACATTCACACATAAGTAGGATGATTGATGTCCTACATGAGCTAGCTTGACCTGATGTGCACTGTGGCAATCCAAATCTGGCATGTTACAAATAGGCATTGTTCTAACTTGTACATTGTACAATTACTAGTTCTCATGCTATGTATTGTATTGTACACCGATTGTAATATACATATACACCATAACGACCCTGTAGCTCTAGAGAGAAGATTAACATATATTCTGCAATACGATCCTGGTGAAGCTTACCAAGCATCCTCGTTACAATACTGCCTTTCCTGTTGCGGCTAACGAAGCAAGAGCAATGTCTTCACACCTCAAACTTTCAGTGCGAGAGGGTTCTTGTTCTTGTCTCGCCTGCTCTGCGAGGACGGCACCGGCACGTAGGCACCGACGTGTGCAAGCCTGCACCTCGAGCTTACAGGCTGGAGTGAGTAGATGAGAATGAGAAATACCAATCCAGAAGCCGCTCTCTTCTTCGGTCGCCGCATCACTTGCACAAGCTTGGAGGACATCTTGCTTGATGTTACGTTTCATTAAGTTGTATTCTGCCTTGGTGTACCACAACTTTGTTTCGTCCTCGTGGCGTTCAACTATGTAAAGCTGTGCTGTTTCGGCAAATCGCACGACGTAACGGTTGCGTTTGGGAGGGAAGTCTACGGTCAATTCAGCTGCCATGTTAGTACAATAGCAATAGAGGATGATGATGATGATGATTGCAGTTCTATTCCTTTGGTGTTTGTATTATGAGTTACACTGCGTAGGTAATTTTACTAGCTGATAAGAGCTGAGTGGGCTACTTATGCGTAGTTGAATGTTGAATGATTGTCTTGACGTTTTAGTCATTGAAGACGTGGCGAGTGGCGATCATCAAAATCCACGACTACATTTTTCTCAGACGTGAGCTACTTATGCGTAGTTGAATGTTGAATGATTGTCTTGAAGTTAGTTGTAGTCATTGAAGACGTGCCAAGTGGCGATCATCAAAATCCACGATAACGATAACTCTTTCTCGCGCAAAGCGACAAGAGGCTTTTTTAGTGAAGGTTGGATTTTGGAGGGGTGGTTTCTAAGCCTAAGCTGAGTAGGGGGTCCAGTTCGCGGAGGGTCCCTGTGATTCTTCGGTATATCAATCACCTCGGAGTAATATGTATGTAACTCGGAGCTGAGTCAAGTTGTTGTATCAAGGGATATTGTAGTTTTTCCATAAAAAGCTTCAAGCTCCCGCAACACTGACAGACCAAGGCGTCCGGCCAGGGCAAGGTGCAAGCGCTACTGCTACAATACAAAACAATCGTTTTTGAGATGTGCTGTTGTCGGCGCGCTTGGAGGCCTACGAACATCAATGAGTTAGAAGTATGTGATATCGTTGTCTGTGATATCATTGCAATTGGTTGTCGTGGAGCAAGCATTGAGAGTTGAGAGGTGAAAGAACACCACCACTCATGGTCCAGGAAAGCGGTGCAATCTGTCTAGATCTAGATAGAATCTCTATGAGTCGTCAAGATTTCATGTACTACTTTTTCACGACGAATTGGGTAGTGCTAAACTAAACATGTTGTGTAGAGGTGGTAGCTATCTCATAAAACTTATAAATCCTGTGTCCTTCAAGCCGTGATAAAAGAGAATCAAGCGTAGACAGGCGATCGAATCAAAAAACCGTGCTTCAACACACAAGCAAACTATCAAGACTTCTTCTTCCTGTTCATTTAAAGCAAAATCTGCATCTCAGGTTGAGCTTAATATGATTGAAACACATGCGTTCTTTGTACCTCGGACTTGTGCCCAACATGCTAAGAGCGATTGAATAAGATCGGCCTCACTCAACTCATGAAGAGCAACTCAGTCAGCTATCACAGTGGCAATTAGCAAAACTACGAAGACAGGATTTTCTCTGTTTGAGTTTACCCTGCAGCTGAAGTACGCCGCCAACGCACGCGGTATGCAAACTAATCTCAAAAGTGCTATTCAAGGCTAAGATTATCGACAGAGTCATGAAGCCGTGGAGACATAAGTACAACTACACACGCCTTCGGTGGTGGCTCATCTTCTATTGCGGACTGGATTACTCCTCTAAGCTCGGCAGTACATCAAATGCATATAAGGTGGAATGTCGTCCTCAATTTATCTGTATGTTCTCGATTCTCAACTAGTTAACTTCAATATTAGCAGCAAGATTCGAATTAATTACCCCCCCCCCACATCTGTCTCATTACTCTTGTCTACGACTTCCTCAACTTCACCTCATCTATGTCATCGCATCTTCTTCGTCCCAGCCCTCCCATCTACCGTGAACATTCGTCCATGTCAAAACACCGAAGCAACATTCGACATTCATCACGCCTTGCTCCTCTTGTCTTATTCGTCCTATTCCTCCATGTCATCTTCATCATCACTCTCGTTTTCTTCATCCTTCATGATCCTCCACTTCAAACGTGTACGATGGTAACACCAGAAAAGGAAGGACATTCTTCATCACGATATCGTGAGGCAAAGCATGATGGAGTGCAGCCCCAGCCTCATCCAAATAGCGTTGGTGCTCCGCTTGGTAGTGAATAATTTTGATGAGAAGTGATCTGATCCACCTTCGTATCACCTGGGCCTTTTCTCCCCAATCATACACATCACCAGCGTATGTATTGGAGAGAATCTGATCGATTGAATCAATTTGTTTATTCATATCATTTCTCCAGTCGTCCAATTGTAGAGCGCCGATAGTTTCGCGTAGTGCTCCCTCCACAAGATCTACGCGCTTCAAACTTTCACACCGCTTGAATGAATCATCGCTAGGAATCAAACCATCTTTCAATGGGATGGTGATTCGTTCTAGAGAGCGGCAGTTGACGAATGCCCTCTTCTCAATTCTCCTCAGTTTGCCACCAAACTTTACGTCTGTCAGGGCGGTGCAATCACAGAATGCATACCCTTCAACTATCTCGACGGATGGCAGATTGATACTCGTCAAAGATGTGCAAATATTGAATGCGCTATCTTTAATTCTTTCCAGCTTGCCACATTCCACATCTGTCAAATCTTCACAATCACTGAATGCATACCGCTCGACAACTTTAACGCCCGGCATGACAACTCGTCTCAAGGAATCACAGCCAACGAATGCATGACTCTCAATCTTTTCGACACCCTCATGGCAAATGACCTCAATGATGCTAGGATGGCCATAGAATGCAAATGCACGAATGGCGGTGACGTCTTCATGCACGATGACGATGACATCACTTCCATCACGAGGAATATCTTCGCCCTCCTCACCCCTGTAGATGTATGTCCTAATATTATTATTGCCCTCAGCCGCCATGATGACAACACAACCACAAGATGATGCGCAGCAATCAAACAACGATGGCGATTTATCCACGCCACAAGCAAGCTTGCTAGTCCAGGCTGCGTTCAGGCGCAGCGCGGCAGGCAATCATTGTCGTCGATGCATGGGGGGTTTTAGGTTTTAGGTTTACCTTATTTGCTACGCACGTGGGTAATGTGTTAGGGCTATCTGTAGGGAAAGTTTATGGTGGGTTCCCGTGGTGTAGGTGAGTGAGGAATCGTCTGTTGTGTTGTGGCTACACTACTCCGTCCGAAGTAGTATTCTGTACGATTTAGTAACGAGGAAAGGAGTTCATCGTGGCAACTAGTGCTGCTTGGGTGATGACTTGGACTGTGGGCCTTCGTGTTCTCCATATGGAGGATGGAGAGGGCTTTGTGAGTGCAGCTGATCCTCACGCTCACGGACTTTTCTCTCTCTCTAGAGAGACGAAGGTTGGTAGAGCTCGATCTCGATCGCACAGCTACCAAATTCTCCGCTTCAGCAACACACACCCTATCATCTACCCTTGAGACGATTTGAACGTAACCAGCATTGAATACATAAACATAGAGATAGAGTATCTATTTGCGATCTTGCCGACGGCGACGGGTCGATAATTTTATACAGTATAATTATAATTTTATTCAGTACCATATGCATCAAGTTCATAAAAACACTCAACAAAATGGTGATGCTTTTGGGCGTTTTTCGACATCACATCAACCAAAGCAGTTACGTCGACTGTGTCGGAACGTTGAAATCGAAGGATCCAAATGTGTGCTTTTGCTCATGAGACGTGTCTCTAAAAGACAAAACGGCAGCTGCGGCTATGCTAGAAAAGGTGGGCCATTGCGCTTGGCTGTAGCTGTGTACCTGTGCGTGTTCGGTGTGTTGCATCTTGGCAGGAGCGAGGCTTATTTGTAGCCGACGGCGGCCTCCCTACGTCCCTACAGGCAGTAGCAGCGGCAGAGTGGCGGAAAGGATTTTGCTGGAAAGATCATCTAGTTACCGTCCTCCTCTCTCAAAGTCAACTCCCGACTTCTATCTTCATGCTCTCTCTATCTCGTCCTTTTCTCGATCCTGTCCAAGGTATCCTCCTATACGATGGCGAAAGCCATACTGTCCGCAGTGAAATGCGCTGCCCTTATTCCCAGCAAGGCAAGCCGGAAAGAACCTCCTGCCCTTGTTCAACACGACTGAAGAACATTGCATGAAGTGGAAAGAACTGCCTGAAGTAAAAGAGTTACACCGTAAATCGAAAATACACACCTGGAAAACAGAGGGAAGGAGAAACATTTTGCAGTTCTGACAACGAGCATAAGTTCTGCAATAAAATACATGGAGACTTGGGAGACTCTATTCCAAAAGATGGTGAATATTGTATCTTCGCGATATTGGAGTTTGAAGACCCAGAGGGGTTTTTTGATGACCCAGCCGATGAAGCAATGTTTGATGCAATATTCTTGCATGAGGCGCTTTATTTGAATGATCCAGATCGTCGGGATACATGGTTACTCGCTGGGGGAACACATGGCCTTAGAATCGGTGATCTTGCATCTTCATGTTCATGGGCTTTTTCATCCATTGTTTTTGTTTGGAAGAATGGCAATGAATATGCCAAGCCATTCATTTCGGATCGTCACCGTGCCAGTGCTCAAGTGCCTGGCCTGAAATGGGCTGGACATTCCAATTCCATGGCCATTTTGGCTAAGTGTATGGTCATCCTCCCCAGCATGTTAGTTCTCAGCGAGTATGTGACCTCAAGAAATGTTCAACATAGCTACGGAAAGCTGAGAGTGAGAGGAGTTCAAATCCGCATCGTCCCTGAGCTGTTTTGGAATCATTGTGAAGTGAATGTGTTCTTGGTCGCTGAAGACCAGGGTAAATTGGGAGAAGGGGCTACATTTTGGGTTATCCTTAATTAATCCTTAATTAAACCCTGCTCTAGAGAAGTGGGGCTAACAAAATATTTTTTTATTTTTGAAGGGACGCCACTGATTCAAAGTCCACTCAACGAGAGGAGCATTTTAAGCCTATAAAAGGGTAGGTTAGCCCCTGTGGCGGCTGAGAACTAACAAATCGGCAAAAATTGGGGAGGATGACCATACACTTAGCCTTTATTGCTAGTGGAAAAAGTATGCAGAAGTATGCAGGGTCAAGAATAAGGGCATAAAACTACTATGTGCCCAGCGAACGGGTTCCTGGACGTGGGCAAGTTCGTCGCGTGGGCAGCCAAGTACAGCCAAGATCCGAAACCTCCATCCAACATCCACACGAACACGCACAATCAACATTATCACACAACTTGACGGACGTGTATGTATTGGAACAACGTGACAAATAATTAATGAAATTAAGCTACACCATATTCATGTCTTCCTCCTTCTTACGCGAGACATTTATCTCTCTCAACTTCCTACAGTAAGTTGACACTTTCCAGGTACTCTTCGGACTTGCAAATTCTGGATACTCCTCCTGGATAGCTTTCAGAGCTTTGTCATAAGTGCTTCTAAAGAACTCAAAGTCCATATCATGGACGTGACGAGTGCGAATCTCGTCTTCAACTTCTTTCTCCATCAATTCCATTATTGGCTTCCAATTATTGTCGTAGGATCTCCTCAACCTGCGTGGCAAGTTGCCTTTCTTCATCAGGCGGAAAGGCCTGACTGGTGCATTAATCTGTTCGCCATTGCCATCTAGAATAGCATAGGAAGGAAACCCCTGCAGCCATCTTGTCCACCCAGAATATAAATCTGCTGATGGCATCTCAAAGCTTAACGGAACAAGCCAATCCGACTGATGCTTCTTACTTGCCGCTGCATGAGGATCTTGATACGTGTAAGAAGGATAGAGGCGTGCCTCCAGTCTCTCAGGCAAGGAAGCGGAAGCTGGCACACCGCCATTGGTATGAACTGAAGAAGATGCCCCAATGCGAGCCATAATCCGTTCCTCCATTTCCACCATTTTTTGCGCAATCGGCGCAGTCGCTGTTGCAGTAGCAGCAGCAACTGTTTCCGCCACGAAAGTTGCGGTGATGTTCCCATTTTCAGTCGCTCGTTCTTCCATTGCATTCTTCACTATTCCCGCTAAATTGTCCTTCAGCCACTCAACATCACGGCGATATTTGCGTAGAAGCTTCATTGCGTCACGTATTTCGTCGCGGATCAAAACACTTGGCGGGACGCCTGTCGGGCGTTTCACAGTACCCGCCGGTTCCAATGTAACAAGTTTCTCCAGTTCTTTGAGTAACTTTGATCGTATGTGTAACGAATCTCCTTCTCTTCATCTTTCCATTGATTACTCAAGAAGGATTGAAGAAATTTGGTGGGAAATTGATCGTAGAAGAAGCTATGCGTCGCGTTGTGATAGTGACGAGTTTTGTCTGCTTTCTCCTCGGAGGTGAGTTCGTACACAACTTCATTATAAACATCAGGGTACTCCGTCTGCAAATATTCCTGCACTTTCTTAACACGCCGACGATAATCTGGCATGCATTGAACAGTGAATGAGTTTGTTGTCTCCACAGCATCGGCGTGTTGGACTTTCAGTTTCGCTGGTTGCTTTGCCTCTTCGCTGCGGCTGTCATCATCACTGCTGCTGCTGGCGTCGTTGCTTTTCCTCTTCTTTCTAGGTTCAAAGGAAGACCCATGGTTGCTCCGCACCATGATTAACAATACAGATGACGGCGGTCGGCGGTGATGGAGAGTGTCGCCGGCGGGGGTTTGTTTGTGTCAATGGTCGACGCAGGGATTATTTATTATTTCACTGCTGCGCCGCTCTATGCAGGATGCAGAGATGCAGAAGGGGGGTGACGAGGAGATATTGATGAGCGGGGGAGGGATGGCATGTGATAGAAGTGATGGCCGTACTCCGTACTGTTCGTCGAAGGGAGTAGTAGGAGGTAGTAGGGCTCATCAGTTTATGTGTGTTTCCTAGCTTTGTAGCGCAATCCTCGTGTGAGATGCTTTCGTATGCATTCTCGCTTTTTTCTGACATACTTTTTCCAAAGTACAAGTACAAATACTCGAATTTTGACAGATTTACGCGAGGGATTGGATCTAGGATTTGGAAATATGTAGTATGTCATATCTGCATACGATCTGTCATATTCGACGTATTTCTGCATTAGTACGCAGCAGCTCGACCGGACGCGGGACAGAGGAGGTGGGGACGGACCCTTTTTTCCGGGAACCGTTCGTTTGGCTTGATCAGTCCTATGAAGAAGATCTCGTCTATCTCTCCAGAGCCGCCCCCACCCTATTCAGCTATCTAACTTCCGCAGATGGCGATACATCTCCAGCCTTCTATTACATTGTTTCCACACCTCCCATCATGCTATTGGTAAAACTCCTCAGTCCTAATGCCACTATGCCAACTCGCTGGTCACCCGAATCTGCTGGGTTTGATTTATGTGCAGCGGAGCCTAAAGTCGTACCTGCTGGGGGGATGGCAGTTATTAAAACTGACTTGAGTGTTGCCTGTCCAGAGGGAACTTATGCCCGTATCGCTCCAAGGAGGCAAGTCCGACAATGCTCGATATTGTGTGCTATGTTATCATGCATTCATATTAATTCCTGCGTTTTGTTCTGTTGTGTATTATGTAGTGGTGTTGCTGTTAAGAGAATGATCGGCTGTGGTGCTGGAGTTGTCGATGCTGACTGTAAGCTAAAATTGAAGTACAAATTAACAGCCTCGCTTATTTCATTGTAACCCATCTCAAAATTTCATATTCATATATTTTTTAAACAGATCGAGGAAATGTAGGTGTGGTTCTCTTCAATTTCGGTCATGAGGATTTTCATGTTTACATTGGAGATCGCATTGCCCAATTAATCCTCGAAAGAATTTCAATGGTTCATGCAGTGCAGGTTGACGAATTGACAGAGACACAACGTGGTGTTGGTGGATTTGGATCGACATCTGCACCCAGCAGCAGAAGAGACAAAAGTGATTTACCTCCGTGATAGATTACGAAGAGAGAACTCTCACTGTGAAATTGTTGGATTTATTGCGTGCGTCTTTCCCCATGTCATCTATCAAAGCCATTGCAAAATATTGTTCGGGTTAAACATGTGTCGCCCTCTCTCGCGGATCAACTAACGCCAGGGGTGCATTCCGTCCAACCAACACTGCCACGGCCACGGCTCCAGCACCAAATATACATATATATAATTTATAATATCATTCGTGTTACATAGATGTGGCACATTTTGGATAGGTAAATGGCATTAATACATAGTTACTTCTAGCTTGTGCAGCTTCTCTCAGATGTCTTGCTTGTTTTGGTATTCAATCAAAGTGGCAGTCATTGCAAAATATTGTGTAGGTTAAACTATTTAGTGTTGTTGATCGCCTTCTATTCGTGTTACATAGATGTGGCACATTTTGGATAGGTAAATGGCATTAATACATAGTTACTTCTAGCTTGTGCAGCTTCTCTCAGATGTCTTGCTTGTTTTGGTATTCAATCAAAGTGGCAGTCAGTTTCGAAACTTGTGTCTTCAATTTTTTAGCTTCTCTGACAAGCTTCAATGAGGATGCTTCAGGTCTACCTTTTCGGAAGTAGCACGTGTACGAGTCTCCATTCGACCAAGTTAGGCAGCCCCATCCGTGTTCGAATCCATCGCGGAACAATCCCGTGTATTTTACATCGCTCTTGAACTCGTAAACGCCCCATCCGTGTGGAATGAAACGGTGCTTTGCCATGCCCTTTCCTTTTCCTCTGCTGTTGCGCAACTTCGTCTTACGAACAGAACCGCTGTATAGTCCACCAGAATAATGAATCTTCATTTTGAAGTTAAGTGAAATAATACCGACAGATGTTGATGACGATGCAGCCAATGATGTCTTCTTTGAGAACAAAGCAAATCGGATTTATGAGCCAAGCTCGGATCGGCCAACCCCAAATCAAAGCAAGCAGCATATTATTCAATAGTAGTCCTAAGGTAGGGTTCTCACCCTTTGTTTTGATTCTGGGGTCTGCTACCTTTTACAAGATGTACAGGGCGGAAGTGGTGTGAACTTTTTTCAAATTGAGTTTTTGGGACTCAGTACCATCAAACCTGAGTCCACGATTAACTTCAATTTCAAATCTACCTTGGACGGAATTGGTATGAACTTTTTTCAAATTGAGTTTTTGGGACTTACATCAAACCTAAGTCCATGCATCAGGGAAGTCGCTTGGCCTCTCTTTTGTGGCAACAAGTACAATACCTATTTGAAGTCCGATCACAGGTTCCAGTCAAGTGCTGTTTTGGTGTCATGGTTGCAAGAGATGTCGGATATTATACTGCTGAGGCTTATTTCATCGGCCTGATTGAGATTGAGGATCCAACTTGTGTGCTATTGATATATTCAAATTTGATGCTATAAGCGTGAGACTAATATGTCAAGATCGTATACAACAACATAAACTAAAGAAAGACTACTAATCAGCATTCAGTGATGATCGAACAGCGCACTATATTAGGGAGATATAGGAGTAATTCAGAAGTCTGCGTCGAGGCTGAACACTTGATCCTCCTGGGCTACACCAACACCACTCTTAGCATACTCTCCAACGCGCCTCTCGAAGAAGTTAGTTTTCCCCTGCAGACTGATCATCTCCATCCATTCAAATGGATTGGCAGCTCCGTATTGCTTGGGGCATCCAAGGGCAGCCAACAAACGATCAGCACAGAACTCAATGTACTGGCACATGAGGTCTCCGTTCATACCAATCAGGGAAACAGGAAGGGCCTCCACCACAAACTCCTTCTCGATCTGGACAGCATTAGTTATAATCTCGTCAACACCCCCCCTTCCTGTGCCCTTTCCTCCTTCTTCCTACATAACGTATGTAGCTAACTCGTAACTCGAGCCTGGTTTGTACGCATATTTTTTTAAGTTGCTTGTTTGTACTCTATTTTTTAAGCTGCTTATTTCTAATTCATGGACGTAGGAATTAGTAGTCGATTTTAAAAAAGCGCAACTCTTCCGCCCACGGACAGATTCTGTTTTTCCGAGTAGCTCTAGCCATACTAAGTAAGTATAACTTACCTACATGTACGCTAACGCTTTACATGGTTAGTAGAGTTAGTCTTTACTTTTTAGCTCTCCCTTAGTATGTCCGGTCGAATACAAAGCTGGCCGGCTTTTAAGGCAGTCAAGTGCGCAGAGGTTTGGCCAACTCTTGAAGCGAACGGCCTCAAACAGAGCAATTTCGAGGAGGGTGTACCGCAAGGTGTCTTGCCAGATGAAGGAGATAACCATCTTAACCTGTGGAATGCATTTTCCGACATGAAGAGCTACCATGAAGAGTTCTACCCCGAAGATACCTGTCATGTTGGACCTTGTCCTGGTGATGGCACTCCTCCAGATGCTATTGTTGAGGATGACAAATCTTCCTTACTCATCATGGGATCTTGCCTACTTGGATCTTCTTCATGGTTACGTGGCTTCTGGTAGATTCGCAGACTATTGCAGTGGTAGAGAAGAGTTAGAGATATTGTATAAGGAAAGTCGGAGTAATCTATTCTGGATTTGATGATGTCGAAGGATAAGCATGAGAGAAATTGTCGAATGATAAAGATGGGTAGTGTCATCGTCGTCAAGATTTCTGTACCTCAGGATTGTGGTAGCGTTAAAATAAACGTGTAGGTGTAGGGGTATTGCTAATAATATACCGTTCCAGTCCTAGCCAAGATGGAAGAGAATCAGGCGTAGAGAGATGAATCGACCGACACATATGTGGACATCATCTGCACCTCCAAACGAGCTTGATGTCATGAATACAGATCGTTCTACCTTCTGTGTGACTGTGACCATTGGAATTGTATGTCTCTATCATACCAAGAGCATACAAAATTTTGGGTTTCATATGCAGCTCACTCTCGGCCACAGAAGTATTATATTATGTCGCTGATAAAAAGTGCCATGCAGTTCAAATCTTGGTGGAGTCACGTAGAGGCAGTACTACTACGGCGTAATGAGTGTAGTACCTACATCATTTTCTATGCGAAATGATGTCCTAATCTTATTTCTTCCTGATTCTTAACTCTTAAACTCAATGCCATCAACATTATAGCAAGATCCAAGGTAATTACCTCTCCCCCCAAGTCTTCATTTCTGCCTCATCGTCCGCCCCATATCTATCGTCATCCATCTCTCCCATGGTGGCCTGCTAGATCCTCCCCCGGTCTCCTTTGCTCGACCTATTCGTCCATTTCATCTTCATCGTCACTATCGCTTTCTTCATCTTCACTATCGCTTTCTTCATCCTCGTAATCATCCATTTCATCTTCATCGTCACTATCGCTTTCTTCATCCTCGTAATCATCCACTTCAAACGTGTACGACGGCAAATCCAGAAAAGGAAGGACATTCTTCATCACGATATCGTGAGGCAAAGCATGATGCAGTGTAGAGCCAGCCTCATCCAAATAGCGTTGGTGCTCTGCTTGGTAGTGAATAATTTTGCGAAGAAGTGATCTGATCCACCTTCGTATCACCCAGGCGTTTTCTCCCGCTTCATTATATTCTTTTTCACCAGCATATGTATTGGGAAGAATTTGATTGATTGAATCAATTTTTTCATTCATGTCATTTCTCCAGTCGTCCAATTGTAGAGCGGCGATGGTTTCGTGTAGTTCTCCCCTAACCAAATCTACATGCTTCAAATTTGCACATCCCACGAATACGCCATCATCGATAATCAAACCATCTTTCAATGGGACGGTGATTCGTTCTAGAGAGGTGCAGTTGATGAATGCCTCATCACCAATTCTTTCCAGCTTGCTACCAAACTTTACTTTACGTCTGTCAGGGCGGTACAAAGATTGAATACCTCCTTCTCAACGATCTCGACGGATGGCAGGTTGATGCTCCTCAAAGATGTGCAGCCTCTGAATGTCCCTTGTTTAATTATTTCCAGCTTGTCGCATTCGACATCCATCAGGGCTGTACAACAATTGAATGCGTCAAACTCGACAATTTTGACACCCGGCATGACTATTCGTCTCAAGGAAGTGCACACATACTGAATGCCTCGTTTCCAATCTTTTCGACACCCTCATGACAGATGAATAGAAGTATGTTCTGATGCCATATGAATGCCCATCTCCGAATGACGGTGACTGATTTATGCACGTGTCGACGATGATCTTTACAAATCCATCACCCAGAGTAATATCGCCCGCCTCACCCCTGTAAATTCTCCTAATAATGCCCTCATCCTGGGGGACATCCATGATGACACTGTTACAGCAGATGATACGCAGCAATAAACCGAAGATAGCAGATGGCCAGAGGCAGGATGAGGGTCCAGGCTACAGGATGCGCTCAGCGGAAATCTTTGTCCTTTGTCCTTTGCGCTCGCTCGTTCGGCTTCGGCTTCGGCTTCGGCTTCGCTTGTTGTGGCTGTTTGTTCGTTTGGCTTCATGCGTGCTCTTGCCTCGTCCCGGTGCTAGCTCTAGAGCCGCGCACCGCTGTGTTTTATTTTGATAAGTATCTAAGATAGAGATGAGCATCTTTTCATTCGGCACAAAAAGGGGGCTCAAAGCGCTGAAAGCCGCTCCCCAAGATTCCCGACACAAGCAATGGTTACCAGATATTGTAATTGTAGACAGATAGCTTGGCGCTCAAAGACAGCGTCTACGTTGGTGTGTTTCCTCCATATTAATGACTGCCTCTTTCATGCAAAAGATGTGATAAAAGGGTTGCAAGTTGATTTATACCTCAACCAAAATTAGGCACTGCCACTGCGTCACGGCTCAAGGATTGGTATTTCATGTGTGGGACTGGGACGGGCTTGTTACTTTGGGGGCTCAGAGTGTTACCATAAACCTCGTCTTAGTAGACATATATTGAATACACGTGCTGACTTCAGTGATAGTTGTAAACCATTCTCACGAAATAAAGTTGCACATTATGTTTCTGTGACAGCACCCCCTTCAAACAATAATTAATTTATATGTAGGCAGCTCAATATTGAAGTCACATTATTATTATCACAATGAATGCCTATTCAAGATATTACACTTTCGTTGATATTTACTTTTATTCCTATTTAAATTCATTCATGATAATATTCAACAGTGCAACAACGTAAAATAATTTTACACGATGGCGGCCCACTACATACCCCTTTAGTTAGTTACGCTCACAAACAATGCGGCTGACAAAGGGATCCTCCGTCTTGTACTTGGCCATTCCCTGTCCAGTAATCTCATACTTAATGGTGAAACCCAATGTCTGGAGCAAGTCAACAAGCTTGGCAGTCTCAACATACCTACGATAATGACCCTTTCCATGTTCCTTTTCCAACGCTTCGTCAAGTGAGCAGCGATATTCCATGTATAGCGTATCTCCACTCTTGGTCGCGGAGGCAAGTGCCTCGAGGTAGACATATTCCTGTTGTTCATCCAATGCATGCATGAAGAAACGGTTGTACAATGTGAGGTTGTAGTTGTCATCTGCGTTGGCCCCGGCACGAGCTTGATCGATCAATGACTGGACGTGTTCTGGCTTGCTCACGTCACAAACGGAGAATGTGGCGTTGGATGGTGAGTCCTTCTGGAGTTTATCAACAGCTGCGCCACTTAAGTCGCCGGAATAGACACGGAAGCCTTGAGATGCCATGTATTTCGAATCACGGCCATTTCCACAACCAAACTCGACGAATGGACGTGTCTTGGGTGCTTCGATGGCAGTTAGGCAGCAGAACTGTGAGGGGACACTGACGGTGAACTTGGTTGCGTAGAAGCTGTCCCAGTAGTTAGCTTCGTTGGTGACGACTTTCTTTACGGTAGGATCGACAGTCATGATGGAAATTGATGCAAAAATTATGGCAACTTCTATTTGTTCTCTGTGATGTGGAAACTTGGCTCCTTTCTGCTTCTGCTTCCGGACCAGCCCCTGGGCTGGAGGCAGTCATCGGGGCACACAAGATCTTATGGCTATTAAATTACCTATTTCTGCCCAAATTTTGTGCATTTTCTTACCAATTGGGTAGTTGAAGTCTCCAGTCTGATCCGTATCCAGGCCCTGAGAAATGAAGGAATGAAGGATGACCGGACATTGTTTTTATCATGACTTGCGATGAGGGTCATCGGTTCAAGGAATCAGGAATCAAACTTCCGATTTGCCTACATAGAGGGTCTTCAGACACATGTCTGAGTCACTAGAAGGACTCAGCACATACACTTTGTATTGTGTGGGCTGGCAGGTGCTTGGAAACATGCTCTGCTAGCTCTTTGATTCCGTCCGTCAAGCACACAAGATCTTGTGGCTATTAAATTACCTACTTATTTCTGCCCATATGCTCCCAACAAAAGGAATCAAACTTCCGGACCCTGGGATATGACCACCCTACATAGGATCTTCAGACACCTGTCTGAGTCACTTGAAGGACTCAGCACTCTATCTCTCTGCACACGTGCAGAGTCCCTCTGAAGAGGACTCCATGTGTGACAGAAGACCCTAGCTATGTAGGGTGGGAGAAGGATGACCGTGACCGTGATTCGTGGCGACATCATCAAACTTCCAATCACGCACGGAAGATTTTACATACATATAGGGAAATGAACGAGGAACGAATAGACTGGGAAATGACCCCTGACTCACGAGAAGGATGACCGTGATTCGTGGCGACATTGTGTGTGTATGTGGCCTAAACACAGGGTTTACTTTTCACAATAGTAAGCTTAGCAGCGTAAAACACATCTTGTTGAGTGAGCCTCCGTTCATGTTCCTTCTTCAATCAGGCCATGAAGGCTACTGTCAGGTACATACCTTTTTATGTCAAAGAAGTCATTACTTAATGTAGTAGCTCCTTCCCTCTGAACGTACCTACCATTGTAGTCGCATACTTACAACACCGCCAACGATGAAGCCCTTCCCACTCATTGCAATCGCAGCTGGCGCCTCCGTAGGCCTAGTCGTGTTCTTGTTGTCCAGCAATAACAGCAATAATGACGCTTCCCCCTCTATCAGACGACTGAGCTTATCACCCGACCCACACACAACAGTGCTCAAAGCATCCTTAGAGGGGTGGTTCCAAACACAACAGGTAGACTCGTTACCCAAATGTCCACTGCGCACCCACCTGTCCTCCTTCAGCACCGATCGAATTGGACCGATATATCACCAAGTGCCCAAGACATTACAGGAGTCCAACTGTCTGTTATTCGATTGCAATCAAGATGTGACAGAGTGCGATAACGGAGATGAGACAAATTACAATGGAGACAAACCGCCGTGCTGTACGCACGTGCTTCGTGACATGAATCGTATCTTTGATGAGGAAATGTGTGCACTGGGACTGGATTACTTTGTAGCGTTTGGGTCTCTACTGGGCTTACGTCGAGCGGATCGATTTATACCCTGGAGTGCTGACGGGGATATAATGCTACATTCCGAGGAGGCAATGAATGCGTTGGTGATATTGTGGGATAGTCAGAAAACTGGAATGTCACATCATCATTCGATAATCAATCGAATGTGTATCAATCCGGAGTTTGCAAATGGAGGGTTGAAGAAGTGGGCGTATGACGAAGAACGGTATCGGAAAGCTATTGATGGGTGGGATAGGAAGTGGAATTTGGGATTCCCGTATTTGGACCTTTATTTAGGCCACGTAGTAGAGGATGGTAATATGTTTGAGTGGAACAGGTGCCATCATTATTTCAAGGATGTGTTTCCTACCGAACGAAAACTTGTGTATGATGGCCAATTTGCCATGAATTTCCCACCCAACCCGGATCAAATCCTTCGAACGGACTATGGGAATAGATGGAGATTCCCCCCAACGGAGGAGGAGAGGAAAAAGCATGGTGGCAAGTTGTGCCCGTATGGTCCTGGCCAAGAGTAATGAAAAATGCACCGTGCAGCAAGTTGTGGTGCTTGTGGGGCATCTGGGGCACAGGATCCACTTATCGTTTTTTAGAAGCAGGTGTAGGGTTAATAATCAATGTAACAGAAATTTCAAAGTACGTTTGGTGGACCCTCAAGAGGCGACATTATCTATGCTAAGTGATAACGAACATTTGCTGCAGTAGCTATATATTTCCCAGACGCACCCCAAGTCTGCTATCTTTCAAGCAGGCCAGGATTATCAACGTTAACCTATTCAGGTCGTTTGCTGGGTGTCGATTAGTCGACTGGAGTGAAAACATAATCTATTCTCACTTCGTAACACTTCACTATCAGCTTGCTCCCTAGCTTCTCTCGCGATATTTCGTGGTGGCGGCGGTGGGGCTGGTGCGGGTCCTGTAAGTAATCACTGATAAGGCGTTGACCCGGCAAAAGAGTGTCTTGTCACGTTCCCATGCCTTCACCGTTTCTTCGATGTGGTGAAGCCATTGTCGTCTCGTAGCTGGTCTCATTCGCAAAATTTCGTGTAATTGCATTTCCCATCGGTTGATGGTGGATAGGCAATAATAGCTCATGACGATGCTTGTGATGGCACAATTTTAGCACAATCTTGCCTGGTTATTAAACTAATTAGTTTTATATGATCACGAAGATTGTCCAGGGCTGCGCCGTGATGAGCGTCAAATCAGTCCAGGCTCCAGCCTCCCGTTTCATTTGTACTTGCAATTCCCACTGCCGCTTCCTCCTCATAATAAGTAGCCAATCCGTCATCGCTTACAGCTAGCACTGCGCCATTGCTTTGTCCAGCGCCACTTGCCCCTTGTACTTGAATATTGCACGAGCATAGTCACCTGCGGCTTCCTCCTCATTCTCATAATACCCAATGGAATGTTGCTTTCCATCGATCATGATGTGCGCCTGCCACTTATTCATATGTTTACTGAAGCTGACTCCAGTGTATTTCGATGCTCCGTCCTTGATGCGCCCAGCACTTTTTGGAATTGGTGGCTTTTGAGGCACATTTCTCAAATCAATTCTGTGCGAGCGTTGTTCCATCGCTTTGTCTAGCGCGCCTTGACCCTTGTACTTGAATAACGCACGAGCATAGTCACCTGCAGCTTCCTCCTCATTCTCATAATAACCGATGCGATGATGCTTCCCATCGATCATGATTTTCGCTACCCATTTATTCGTTTGTTTACTGAAGCTGACTCCAGTGTATTTCGATGATCTGTCCTTGATTCGCCCCCCACTTTTTGGAATGGGTGGCTGTGACGGAACTCCATCCAGATTGATGGTAAAACTGGGTTCATTCGCCCTCTGGCGCTTCCTCGTGTCGTTGTCACTGATCGAATCCTCCGATGGATGAGCACGTTTGTTTCTTCCCCTCTCATTATTCTCACGAGTCAGCCAAGAGTGTATATCGCAAAGTCCATCATCTGTGGCAGCAACGCTTATACAGCCTCTGGAACGACACAGCCGAATTTCTTCCTCTTCCTCCTCCTCTGAAGAAGAATCATCATGCTCCCCCCTCACCTGATGCATCCAACATAGCCCACCCCTCTTCTCTAAATTCGCCTTGTTAATACATCCCCTCCAGCGACACAACTGCACCAATCCACCATGATCGGGACACAAGCCCGACAGGATGCCTCTCTTATCACATCCGGAAAATTTGCACTCAACATCTTGTGCACCGTGCCTCCAGCAGAGAGGCGAGGGATGTTGTGCACGCCTGGTACAGCTGGAATGATTGCATAGCTGTGCCTTGCGTTTCTTTGTATTTGATGTATCTTCCGCCGCCGCCGCCGATGATACTTTTGCAGCGGGAGCTGGCGGCGGGGCTTCTTCTTTCGGTGAGATGCGGATGACTCTCCGTGTCACCATCGTTAAAATTATTTCAAACTATTTTGTTCCACGCGCAAGATCCTGTGCTTCTGACAAATCAGCTGCTGTCAGCTGAATTATTATCTTATCATTCATTTCAGCACCACGATATAGATACGCCGCTATGCAGCGATCTAGAGATGGGCTAACTGGGGGAAAGCAAGCCGCCTACTACCAGCTACTACCCCTCGCTCTTTCACATCATTGTGAGGCGCTCAGGAAAAGTAGGTGGTGCGTTAGGTTATTTTTGTGCTACGGTAAACTACGTATCACTGGTATTGTAAACAAGAAAAGTATCTGTAGATGGCTGAGAAGACTCTTGAGTCGACTGAGAGCTACTTCTTTGTGAAATAGATCTGCCACCTGTACTGTGTAATAAATATGAAATTTGGTCATCATTAAGTGATGACGCTGTTATCGGGCCATTGTTGCTCTCATAGAGTGCTTGAATGGCAGCTAGTCCTGCCGAGCCGTTTGCCTTACAAACCGTTCTCCCGAATATTTGTGTGTAGTAAGTGCTTGGGTCTGGGCTTTTGTAGGATCCCCCGTAGTGATAGTTTCTTTGTTTTGATTTCCAAATTGAGTCGGCTCGTTCTAGGATGTTTGATGGGGTTCTAGTGAATGCTTGGTGAGCCATGTTGGAGGCGTTTGGGAATTTGGACTTGTCGATGTTGTGGAGTGTTTTGTAGTCGCTGGGTGCAGCGCTTTTCATGGTATGTTGTGGGTGGCGCCCACGTGGGGCCCACAACTACACATAATCGGGTACAAATGAGCTCAAATTGCCCGAATTTAACCCTTATATCGACCAAAAATCCCCAATATTCCCCGTTCAAGCCTCTCCTTCAACCATGGTGTGTTGTGGGCACGCCCAAGTGCCCACTATCCCAGTTTGCCTAGGCAGGCAGCGCTCATGTTGAACCGTGTGTGGGGCTTTAGGTTATTTCTGTGCTACGGTAAACTACGTATCACTGGTATTGTAAACAAGAAAAGTATCTGTAGATGGCTGAGAAGACTCTTGAGTCGACTGAGAGCTACCATACTTCTTTGTGAAGTAGATCTGCCACCTGTACTGGTAGTGTGTAATAAAGAAATTTGGTCATCATTGAGTGATGATGTGGTGGTCGGGCCATTGTTGCTCCCATAGAGTGCTTGAATGGCAGCTAGTCCTGCTGAGCAGTTTGCCTTACTCTCAAGTTGAGTATTATCTGCTCAAAGCCTGAGAAATCTTAGTGCGTACATTCGAAGTTAACTTAATGAACGAGGTCACCGATCGGAGTGAGAGGGAGGCCCGGTTGGAAGAAAGGAAGAGGACGGAAGAAGATGCTAGGACGATAGCTTTTAATACCAAATTAAGCTGGACGTTGGAGCTGTCTGATCATCTATCCTACCCGACTATCGAAGTATTACAAGGAGAAGTCTCCGCCATGTCGGCTTTGTCTACTACACAATGTTTATTCTTAATTTCAATCTACTAAGTGAGCGCCATGGGCGAAAGAGTGTCGTCCGTCAAAAGGCGACGGTCGTGATCTTGAAGTTCTTATCCAAAAAGATTAAGACACATATCTCAAAATAGAGATTTCATCTCCCCATAATCCATAAATATCCCGTACGAAATGCATAACTCAACACTCCCCTATCATTGAGTACCCCTTAAGTCTTCTTGTTAACTGGACAATCCAAAGTATCTCCGTGCCAGAAAAGTAGAGGTTGAAGAACCTGCCAAACCGCTTGCATTCCCCAATGCTTGCTCAAAATATCTGCAGGATTGTCCTTTCCATTCAACCAAACGAATGCATAATGTCCTGTAGCAATGGCTTCACGAACGAAGTGATAAGATAACATCAGATGTCTCTTTGCAAGTCGTGAATGTGGTTGAGTAGTTGAGTCAACGACAGTTTTGTTGTCTCCAACGAGAATCGAACAATCAACGATAGGTACACCAAGATATAGAAGGGTATACTTCAAATCTTTCAATTGCTCAATTGTGGTTCTTGCTGCAACATTTTCAGACCCAAAAGTAGCAGTCTCAACTGTGGATTGTTTCTTTGAATACCAATCAATAGGTGTCTGATTGAGAAAATGAAGAACAGCAGTGATCGCCTTTCCGCTTAGCATATCATGATAAAGATTCGCATCAACATAGGATAATGATTGCACAGGATTTCCTCTAGCTGAGGGTAGGTTCTTTGGATATTCTTCCTTGGATCCAGCATACGGTGTACGTGACCAATCATATTCCTCAAATTCCATATCACTCAGATCAGGTCAGGCATGTCAGTTCTATACCGAATGGTGGCATCACTCATCTTGCAAAGGTACCCATATAGATCCTTAACCATTTCCAAATGTCCTTTCCTAGGTTGGACCCTGAAACCACCATGAGTCATCACATGAACAGTGATATCAATTCTCCCCAGAGATACTGCCCATTGCACTGCACCAATCAGCGACTGGTATATCTTGGTCTCCTCATCATCGCAGAATTCAGAAGTATCTAACTCAGGATGAGCATTAGGTTGCATCGGTGCCTTATTGAAATGCGGCTCTTCTCCAAACAAGCGGATATATGTATCTTTCATCTTGCAATATACTTCTTGGGTGCCAAACAAAGAATACCATCTGTCAGCGGCGGTAGCTGATACGGTGAGTTGAATGAATAATTTGGTGTTATGTAAATTATGCTATGTAGTCTGCGTTAAGAGTGATCGATGCAGCTTCCGGAAGAAGATGGCTGAAGGAAGGCACGTCATCGATTGATAAGGGTGACGTAATGAGATCCTGTGGCTCTCATACGTTATCTGTTACTTAACGTGGAAGGAAGGACAGACAATGACTTAGCGAGCCATTGGCGAGCTGGACCGTGTGCTAGGCTACAGGAAACGGGATTGGTATCTGGCTAATGTAGCCAGTGCCTATGACACCATCATCTTCTCTCCAATAGTCACATCCCAATAGGTACTTGATAGGTTCAGTTCCCTTCAACTTGAACTTAGCAACATCAGTCAAGTATCTAATAATAGCCTTGGGGTCTTTCGATCCAATAGTGAGAACATCCACGTAGGTGGCTATATACTCATAGTATCCTTCAAAGATAGGAACCATCACTCCTTCG
This sequence comes from Skeletonema tropicum, assembly GCA_037178625.1. Lineage (NCBI taxonomy): Eukaryota > Bacillariophyta > Thalassiosirophyceae > Thalassiosirales > Thalassiosiraceae > Skeletonema > Skeletonema tropicum. The sequence goes on from CM074149.1 coordinate 1,515,438, forward strand.
TAGGTAAATGCAGGATCTTCGTGCTTCAATTCCTGTTGCTGTTGAGTCATTACAGTGCCATCATTATTCATCGCTCTCATCCAAATATCGGGTTCAGCAGGGCATGGAACAAATCCCATTTCTCGCGATACATCACTGAGAACTTCATGAAATCTCTTAGCACTAGTTTTGAGTCTGTAAAGTGACCCGACGATGATGAAGATGTGATCCTTCAGCTCCCCAAATTCTCCACCAGCGATAACAAAGACCTTCTCGGTAGTCTTGGCTTCGAGAAATGCATTCCCAATATCCGTCTGGTACACTTCAAGGTCGTTGAGCTCAGAAAGGAAAACAATGAGTCTAAACCACGAAGAGAACAAACAACTCCAGAGTATACACCTCCAACGGTGCATCGGTAAGATGTCCACCAGCGACAATCCTAGCCTTTCTCCTACCATCATGCTTACAAGCATACACAATGTGAAGCCGAATCTTCTTGTAACCTGGTGGTTCACGAGTGGTACTGCGATGGCCTCGATCCTCAAAAACATTGTATTCGAACATTTGATCTACTTCCTTCTTCTCAGCCTCCTGCCAGAGAGTATTACCATTCTCCTCATCAAACTGCACTGCCTGCTCGTGATTCCTCGGAACCTTCACTCCAAACATATAGGAGTATTCTTAAAGCTCTTGCATTTCGCCTCATTCACCATACGCATCAGTTTCTTTGAATTGTTTGCTAGCTTCTTCAGCTTTAATCTAGGACAATGCTTCTGCCATTCATCCAATAGACCATTCTCCATAGCATATTCCGCAATAAGAAAGCTGTTGGTATCGTAGTTGACAGTGATAGGTTCGTAGGTAATCTCCCCAGATTCCCAGAGAATGAGCACTTGAGGTATCTCTCCCCGCTTCGCATCCCTCTTGTGGCCAATGATCTTCCTGAAGTTCCAGGATTTATCCTCATGCTGAATCTGTTCCTCAATAAATTCGCACATGTCATTCCACTCCACGTATTTCTCTAGATCGGTACCTCCCACCTTTACCTTGAACTTGTGTCTTGGTCCTTGACTCTCCAAGTTGCGGTTGAATTCATCCATTGCCTCCTCGTATTATTCCAAATCAATCTCCTCGTAATCAATAATGGTTGCCCTGTCTTGAGTACCATCATCATTATGCCTCATGAGAAAGGTTCTATGACAAACTATGTAAGAAAGCATATGAACGCAACCAAAATTGTACCAGTATGTCATCAATGGTACACTACTTATGGATATTGAAGATACTCATATCCCGATTAATGGGAATCGTCCCATTTATCTACCGCACGTTGAACGTCGAATCTTCCGCAATCGTCGGTTCAGCAGAACTTATTTTCCCGCCATATCTTTACACAAGATACTAAAACCATGGCACGTCGACATCTCACAGTCGAAGAAATAAAAATAAACAATAACACCGTGTAGTAAGTAGACGTCTATGGCGGATCTTTCTCTCAGTAATACTTCGGGAATCGAGTAGGAATAGCCGTGCCTTAGTGCATCTACCAGCAAGAAGCTCGTCTGGAGAAAACATCGCTGTCCTCTTGAGGTTCGGATCTCCCTTATCCGTGCCTTCACTACCTCTTTGATACCTTCGACTTCAATGTCCTTAGGCTTAGGATCGTAAGGAGGAACATTGAGAATGTCAGTGTCAGGGTTAACCTTCCTGAGACTAGAACGGTAAATCTAAAGTAAGCAATAATCTGTCGAATGCCATACAAGCTGCGAGCTACCCGGTCAATGGACGGTCCTGAAGAAGTGAACGTGGCCGAAGCGAGAGGTTTCAGCCGATCTGGTGTCGTTAGTTGGAAGAGACAACGTTGCTGGGGATAAGATTCATAAAGCCCAAATTAGCCGGAAACTGGTGCACTAAGGCACGGCTATTCCTACTCGACTCCCGAAGTATTACTGAGAGAAAGATCCGCCATCGGCATCTACTTACTACACGGTGTTTATTGTTTATTTCTATTTCTTCGACTGTGAGCGCCATGTCAAAAAAGCGCTTTGTTGTCTGCTGTCGAAAGTCGACGTGTCAAATCTGGATCTTGAAGTTCTCATCCAGAAAAGATTTAGGATACATATCTCAAAACTGAGATCCCATATCAAAGAAATATCACGCACGAAATGCATATCGTAAGACTCCCCTATCATTGAGTGTCTTCTAAGTCAACTTCTCCGGACAATCTAAAGTATCCCCATGCCAAAAAAGTAAAGGTTGAAGAACCTGCCAAACAGCTTGCATACCCCAATGCTTGCTCAAAATATCTGCTGGATTATTCTTACCGTTCAACCAAACAAATGCGTAGTTTCCTGTAGCAATTGCCTCACGAACGAAATGGTAGGACAGCATCAAATGTCTCTTTGCGAGTCTGGAATGTGGTTGAGTAGTTGAATCAACAACAGTCTTGTTATCACCTATGAGAATCGATTAATCAATCATAGGTACACCAAGATACAAAAGGGTATATTTCAAATCTTTCATTTGTTCAATCGCTGTTCTAGCTGCAACATTCTCAGATCCAAAGGTGGCAGTTTCAACTGTGGATTGTTTTCTTGAGAACCAATCAATAGGTGTCTGATTGAGAAAATGAAGACTGCAGTGATTGCCTTTCCACTCAACATATCATGGTAAAGGTTGGCATCCACATAGGATAACAATTGCACGGTGTTACCTCTTGCAGCAGGTACATTCTTAGGATATTCTTCCTTTGATCCAGCATACGGTGTGTCTCAAGTTGAGTATTATCTGCTCAAAGCCTGAGAAATCTGTATGCGTACATCGACGTTAACTTACTGTACGAGGAACACTGATCGGAACGACGGGTGACCCGGTGGAAGTGAAGGAAGAAGGACGGATGAAGACACTGGAACGTTGAGTTCAAATACCAAATTAAGCTGGACGTTGGAGCTATCTGCTCATCTATCCTACCCGACTATCGAAGTATTATTGGGAGAAGTCTCCGCCATGTCGGCTTCGTCTACTACACGTTGTTTATTCTTTATTTCTATCTACTAAGTGAGCGCCATGGGCGAAAAGTGTCGTCCGTCAAGAGGCGACGTGTCGTGATCTTGAAGTTCTCATCAAAAAAGATTGAGACACATATCCCAAAATAGGGATCCCATTTTCCCATAATCCATAAATATCCCGTACGAAATGCATAACTCAACACTCCCCTATCATTGAGTACCCTTTTTAGGTCAACTTGACTGGACAATCCAAAGTATCTCCATGCCAGAAAAGTAGAGGTTGAAGGACCTGCCAAACGTATATCGTATTCCAGACTTCCCACTTCAACAAGTAATCGCTAATCTCAAAGAACATCTGAGCAGTAAACTTATTATTGTGTGAAGTTGTTTCCATAATGGTTGGTATTTCCAGTAGCTCTTGATAATCATTGATCTGACCTGTAGGTGTATGGTCTTGATAATCCTTGATCTGTCCTGTAGGTGTAGGGTATTGGATGAGTAGTTCTTCCTCCTTTGGACTAGGTAGACGTAGATCGGCCATAGAAAATGTGGACGATAAAGCATTGTGATTGTTCGCGAAGGGCCTATTGCCGTTTGTGACTTGTGAGAAGGGCCTATTGCCGTTTGTGACTTGAACTTCAAGGTATATATGGTCATCCGCGACTTGGTAATGAAGTTGATCGTATTCATCAAAAATGCGAACACTTGAAGAGAACCCTCTCTCGGGACTTCTAACAAAGAACCTGAAGCCACACACAAAGATATCGACAAAGAACCCACCATAGAGCCGATTGCATCGGGTGATAATTCTGCTTCCGACGATGATTTCGTGGTAATTAGTGCGTGATGCATCCATAAGTTCTTGAATAGCTGCACGTTTGCTGCGCTCCCCATGATTGAGACCGAGACGATGACGTTCGTAACTCACGAGATCAGGATGAAGAACCGAATTGACTTGATTCCGAATAACGTAGATATTGCGCTTCCTATCAACAATCCTCGATGCAAAACGTGCAATCATCATGTGACGAGAGTCACTGTCGATACTTACCAAAATAGCACCATATTCAACCATCAAAATATTACCATATCCAAATTGAGCCGAGAAGATAGCAGAGTTTCCATCACTGATCTGCGACCGAATAATATTTTCTCTCACGGCAGTACCGAGTAAAGCAAGCATGTTGTAAGATTTGCAAAAGGAAGTATCTTCTGTCGGACGAGTGATATGATGAAGTCGAATAGATGATGATGTCTCCCCATATTCCTCAGCAGTAACCATGACAGAATGATGTCGATCCAAGAAAACGTTGTTGATGATGACGTTCCGAAGCAAGACGTGATACTGTCGATGACCTCGAGTAATCTCCGCAAACGAAAAGCGATGCAACCTGCAAGCGACGACAATATAGATCCTATCAGCAAGGTCTCGAGAATCATGTGAATAGAACTGAGCAGCGAAGTCTTGTAAGGACTTAAGAACAAGTGCATTGCATTCCGCATCGACTAGTTGTGCTCGATGGTGGTAAAATTCAATCTTCGCAGCAGGAGAACAAACAACAACTTGGCTTCCAACGGCAGAATCTTCTTGGATGTCCATCAACTTATAGAGTAGAACTTGCTCCCCATTCTTCGTCTTGTAGAACTGAATTCCATTCGACTCGTAGTACCAAATCAACTCTGAAATAATAAAGTCTCTCATCTTCGCAGGATAGTGGTAACGTCGTATCATCACAGATAGATATTCAATTGAAGGAATTTGCTCCCCATTCATCTCGCAGGACAAAAGAAACTCTAAATTAATGAAGTATCGCATCTTCACAGGACAGTACTCTCCAATCATCATCTTGTGATATCGCAGTAGCTCTAAAGCTGTAGAGACATAAGATATCATGCCACGAACAAATGCATAGCCTTGAATGTGCGAAGGATCATATCGTACAAGTAATTCAAGTACAGACCAAGCGATGGTAATAAACAAGATCTTGTTGGATGTGTGATCGGAGTTGTGACAACTGTGAGCAAGTATCATGCAACGATCAATCTTCTGGGACTTGTGAGTGATAATAACACCACTGGATTCGTCTTGAAAGACATCGATGCTTGTAGTAGATGTCAAGAGTGTCTCCGTTCTCCCGAGTAATGCATATGTCGATTGCAAAACATCTCCCCACGCAACATGAATCTTGGTCACAAGTTGATTATAGTATCGAACATGTTGTGTCCCTTGCGAAAGATCGTGCAACCAGATAAAGTCGACACTAAAGATTACCATTACTCCCCATAGTCTCAAGAGATAATTTGCAAGTATGAGTCCCTCACTACTGGAAAACATCACTCCTCTATTCACAACTAGGAAGTCATGAGTACCATCGAGTAGATGATCTGCGATGTGACGATGTTCACCAAAGATAACAACATCGATATGCTGTCGCTTGATAGAACTTGTGCCCAGGAACTGAATATCGAGTTTCCAGAATAGGGTCATCAAAAGGGCGCTGAGGTCATGTTGTCGAAGACAAACTATAACACCGATAGGACGTGTATCCATAGATGGATAAATGTTGGTATTAACACCAGAAGGAGTTACCAAAGTACTGAATTCAGAAGGATCCATGATGCGAAGAATAATAACTGCGATCAATTTGTCTCCACCCAATGTAGAAGTGTCGAGAATATAAACAGGGGCGCGCAGAATGTGGCGAGCGTGGTAGTGTGGTGGTGCCTGTGGCGGGATCAGCGCGGGCCCTCGGGGCCTGTCGAGTATTGTGTCATTTTGTAGTTGGCCATTGCACTTTGGTTTGTTAGTCTTTTTACAACGGAATCCGGCTATAAAGTTGCTCTGCAATGACGTCATAGACGTAGTGTATTTGGTGGACGGTGATGTTCTGGTTTGTTGTGATGTTAGATAATTACTTGAGTATTTACTAAAATTGTGTTGTGCACAATTTTACCAATTCAAATTGTCTTTCTCGTGATTGACAATTTCTCGAGCTTCTTCGCGGAAATGACAAAACTGACATTCTCCACCTCCGGCGCATCTTTTTTTTTGGATTTTGCCACGTCTGTGTCACTTCAACTTCAACAACACGTCATTACACCTGAGCTGTTGGTTCTCATTTGTCTGTGAGACGTACGCACGCATTTTCATCGATATTGTGTCACGTTTGTGACAAATTCAATAGACAAAAATTTGTCGGAATTGGTATACACAATTATTTCTCCGTCTATCCATGTCTTTATTCTTTCTCTCTCTGACAGCATTGTTCCTCCTGCTTCGCTTCGGTGGTCAACCAAAATTGCTTCGGTGCACATTGTCCGTCGCTGTCGATCTATTTGTACATCGCGTTCATTAAGTATTGGTGTATGTAAACCTCTCTACTTCTTATCAATCTTATTACGCAATCATGATAATTGGCAATACCGATGCTGCTGCCGCGACTTCAACTGTTGGATCTAACTGCGAGGGTTCTCGTTATTTGATGAGTAATCCTAGCGGCCTTAAGTGGCAGGCAAGCGCAAGTGCTTCAAAGTCATCTGATGCAGTGGCATCGTCTACTTCGACGGAGTTATCTCATGTGGGACAGGAGCAGGAGACTGATGCCGATGCCGCGACTTCAACTGTTGGATCTGATGGCAAGGTTCTTCGTTGCTTGTTGAGTCAACCTTGTGGGCTTAAGCGTCGCGCATGTTCTTCGAAGTCGGCTGATGCTTCGACCTCATCTACTTTGACGGAGTTGTCTCACAGCGGACTGGAGCGGGGACATGTTTCGATGAAGGCTTCATCTTCTCCTTGTAACTGGAAATGGTATGATTATCCTTGGGCTACCATCCGCACAAACGATCCTATCTTTCGATCCATGACATCATTTGTTGTCGGTGAGAGTGAGAGTAAAAAGCTTGATAGCCTTCCTTCGTCACAATTGCTGTCTACCGCTTTGGCTGTCTTCAATGTCTTCTGCTTACAGATGATCCTGGTCGAGCTCGGTGGCTCTAATTTTGGTCTAACCAAAGATGAACTGATTGCAAGAGTGGTAAACTTGTTGATGGATCGAGAGAACTTGGAGATGACCGATCCAAAATGTGACAAAAATGTGAAATCGGGGTGAGTGCCTACATTTAACCCTATATTGGGTTAATGAACAGTTCGTAAAACTGTGCAGTGAACAATTTTAACAATTAATCCAATCCCGACCTGCATACTCTCAACTTCGCAGGACCAAGGATAGTGAGGTCAAAAAAGACTTCTGGTGAGAATCTGATACTTAGTGCTTAACCCTGCTCGTATGGGGTTATTTATTTCTGTGCCGTGATTACTTTTTGCTGAAGCATCATCTGGTATCTGTCGTTTCTTGCAACTTACCAGTCATGTTGAATCCAATCCCGATTTGCATACTCTCTACTCACTCATACAGGGCTGAGGATCTCCTAGTCACGAACACAAACTGTGCTCAGCCACAGAAACAACAGCAAGACGAACATGCTGCAAACAATTTACACGCAGTTAGCAACCAAGTTGGGCCTAAGACCAAACCTAGTGAGTTTTGCTCTCAGAAAAGCTGTTCCTGTTCCTGTGCTGAGTTCTTTTGTTTTTGTGTCTGTGTCTGTGCTGTATCTCTACAACATTAACATTATCACTTTCACGTTCACGAACTCACAATAAGTAAATTTGCTCACTGCACAATTTTACCAATCCACCAGCTTGTCGTGTATCATTACCGCACATCGTACTTTTTGTGACGTGCTGGTTGCAGGATGCGCTTGGTGTTGAACAATTACGCAATGTAGGAATAGGGAAGAGGGTAATTCAAAATCAAAGCAAATCTGTCGCACAGAAATTGGAGGATGTGCACCGCGAGTCGAGGATACAATTCAATGCCAAAAAAAAGAGTCGATCGAAGTCATTTAATGTTGTTATTGTTGTGGTGGTGGCGTTGGCCAGCATCGTTACTCTACAGAAGCACCCTGTCGGTAGCTCTAGTGTGAACTCATATTGCGTCAGTCTAGTTAAAAATGGTATACGAAGACAAAGTCAGGAGAATGAGATCTCTGCCCAATCAGGAGCTGCACCAGTTGTGGATGACAACGAGTCCCAATGCTTCGTTCTGCCTTTCAAGACGACCAATCAAAGTCTCTTGATGACAGACAGATGTTCGTCGGACCTATTCTTCAGGTTGACGAAACTCATGGGGAACAGAGACGAGACATCGTTCGCCGCATATTTCGAGAACTCACTTGCGGACAGTATCAAAAGGAAGTCACTTGTTATTCACGATATGGATATGACAACGCTAAAGCCGGAACAGTGCTTAAACGACTCCGTTCTGAATTTTTGGTTCAAGTGGATCACAACGCCCAGGAGTCCACATGATCAGGCTTCGTCTGTGTACATCTGTTCGACTTATCTCTTGTCAGGGGTTTTGACCGAGGGGTATAGCGATAGGATGAAAAAGTTTTTGAACAAGGTCAATATCTTCAAGAAGAAGATCGTAAAGTTCCCAGTTCATCTTGCTCATCACTGGAGTCTAGTTGCAGTGTTGAATCCAAATCTGATACAACAAACCAAGACGAGGTGGGGGGATTCGAGTTACACAAGAGATATCACTGCTATGATACACTTGGATTCTCTTGGGAGTGGCACTGTGCACAGCAGGAAACTAGTAGCGCAAGCTGTTCGATCTTTGGATCTTCCCGTTGGGCATCTGCTATCTCCTTGACGGTGACTGGGTAAATTTCCTCGTCATCGGCTGCTGAATTTGCAAACACATGTGACATGCAATCCTTTGGCTCTATCACATCTTCTCTATCCAGAACACACTCATCATCGTTTTGATAATGAGAGAAGAGAGAGACCAGCTTATTCCACTTGCGGTGAGAATATTCAGACCTGAAGTTCCCTTTGCTGTCGAGTTCGTCTTCTGGATGAGGGTTGATTTTTGGGCAATAATCTAATCGACTAATGGCATCAGCAACGGTATTATCAACACCCTTGATGTACCTAATGTCGGCTCCATACTCATTGAGGAGTAGATTCCATCTCTGCACTCTGTCAGAGGTGCTGCCTAAGCTATCTCGAACGAGATTCTGATGATCTGTATAAATCACCAGCTTCTGTCCAAGCAGCATACCTTTGAATTCTTTCAAGAGTTCGACGATAGAAAGCAATTCAAGTTCCGTCACAGTGTACTTCATTTGCGCGGCAGTTAACTTCCGGCTGAAAAAGGCAATGGGACGGTTATTTTGCGTAATCACTCCCCCAAGCTGGCGAGTTGAAGCATCAGTAAAGATAGTGAACTCTTCACCGAAGTTCGGGTAGGCCAGGATAACATCTCGGGCGATTACCTTCTTGATCTCATCAAAAGCATCCTGATGAACCTGCTCCCACTGCCACGGCGGCTTCTTTTTGGTAGAGCGTTTAGTGGTTCCACATTCTCCAACTAGATCAGTGAGTGGAGCGAGGAGCTGTGTTCTTGACACCCACAAGTCACGGTAATACTGAATAATACCGAGGCAACGTCGAAGATCTTTCACGTTACGAGGTGGTTTGAGAGCAAGGATAGCGGTGACTTTGGAATGTTGTGGTGCAATTCCTTGTTTGGTGAGATGATACCCAAGGTAATCAATCTCTACGGCTGCGAATTTACTTTTGGCTGCGTTGACTTGCAGACCAGCGTCGCTTAATTTTTGTAATACCACGTCGAGTTTCTCCAGGTGGTCTTCAAAGGTTCCTTTGGATAGGCAGAGCAAATCATCAATGTAAGCCTGCACGTAGTCCAACTCAGCAAAGAGTGAACTCATTTTACTTTGGAAGATGTCCAGGCTACAAGCAACTCCCATTGGAAGTCTTTTGTACCTGTAAATTCCCCAAGGAAATACAATGGCGCAAATCTTCATCGTCTCGAGATCAAGCTTCAAATGGTAATATCCCATATTGAGATCAATCGCTGAGGCAAAAGTAAAGCCTTCCATCTGTTGCAACATACCCGATACCTTAGGAAGCGGGAAGGGGCGTCGCACTAGCGCTTTGTTAAGCTGGCGGAAGTCGGAGAGGAAGCGGACTGTGCCGTCTGACTTAGGAATAATAAAAGATGGACTGAGCCAGTCTGCTTGTTGTACCTGCTCCAGAACTCCTATATCAATTAAGCGTTGAAGTTCTTTCATAATTGTTGCTTTGTGTATCTGTGGGACATCAAACGGTCTACCACGGAACGGTTTCACATCTGGCTTAAGCTCAAAATGGACTTCCTCACCTTTCCATTCACCGAGAGATCCGCTAAACATCTTCTCATGTTTCTTGAGTAAGTTGAGTAGTTGAAGTCTCTGCATTCTGGAGAGATGAGAGCAATTTTCATCGACGATCTTTTCTAGATCGGCGGCTTCATACTTGGCATCCAAAATCTTGACGGCTCTATCAGTCTCCTCTTTAGTTGACTGAGGCTCTAGGGCTTCATTGTAGATGTTCATCAAGACGTTTTCATCTTTGAATTCGTCCTTGTTTTTCATAGGACGGGAGATGCCATCAATTTCAAGGACTTTCTCTTTGAAATGCATAGTAACTCCCCAAGCATGAAGGGTTTTAACACCAATAATGGCGTCGTATTGAACGCTCCTCCTGTTGTGGATGCGTCTGATGTCAGCAGTACAAGACATAATCTTACTTTGAGAATACTCCGGAAGCAAGAAAGATAGTTCTGCGACTTCACTTGTGTTGAACTGGCCATTGGACGTGGTCCACACATTTGGATGAGCTAGAGGTATAGGGTCAAAAGCCTTTACTTCTTCATCCGGCAGAAAGATGATGTCATCATCTGCACCGGAGTCAAGTAATAAAACCAAGGGGCGTGAGTTACGGTTTCCCTTCTTGGTCAGGGACGCTGCGACAACAACAGTCTTAAGTCCATTTCCCCTGATTACTTTTTGACGAAGCGATGCGTTCATGTCTTTTACACCGCTCCAATCGGGTATGACACCTTTAATCGGCGAATGGTCAAGGTTATACAAATCAAAATCGATAGTATTAGGTTTCCTTCGTTTAACTGAACGTTCATAAGAATCAGATTCATTATTTAGTTTTAAGTTTCTATTTTCCATTCGAGTGTCGGACCCAATGATTCAATAGTCATCTCGACGGCGATAGCTACGGCTGCGTCGATGGTATTCAGGACTACGAGAGCGAGACCTAGAGCGAGAACAAGAGCGCTCACGTCGGTCATGCCTGTAATGATCACGGCCGCCACCACCAGAACGCATGTCTCTGAGTGCGGCTGCAATTTCGCTTTTGATGAGGTCCTTCACAGATCCTTCTTCTTTTTCGTGATCGCGTAGTTGACGGTTTTCACCATCACGCCTCTTCTTTTGACCATTGACTTCGTAGTTGCGGCATTTATTCGTAGGATGGGTAAACCAAGCGTTGACTCCATTCTTCTGACAGTTGCCACACCCACCTTCTTTGGGATTTTCAGGCGTAGGTTTAGTACTTGGATTGCCACCACCCCCACCTCCACCGCCACCTCCACCATTCTTCTTCTGGTTTCTAGGGTTGGGGTTGGAAGCTCCGTTCTTGGTAGACTTATCCTTTTCATTTGAAGCGCGTTGGGTCTTCTGATGAGCCAAGATGGCGTCAATGCGAGCGACCAAAGGCTCCAGCTCTGTTTCAAGTGGACGATTTGGAGACGTCACTCGAAGAGAATCCCTAACCTCTCTGGGCATGCTGGCCAAGACAATCTTGCACAGCTCCACTTCGTTGTAGGGAACATTGGCACGTGGAATATCATCGTTGTCCGCGTACTGTTCATCATCTTTGTAGGTGGTAAGGAGACGTAGATATTGATTGATTGCTGTGATCATCCCTACCCAAGCCTTGCATGTGAATGCACGATGGAATTTAATGTTGGATTCCAAGTAGCTTCTGGTTGCTTCCGCGAGGCCATAACCATGTTGCTCGACTAACAATAAATTAGCGCACTTGAGAATATCCTTAAGAGTTTTCAAACGAGGCCCTGTTTCTGCTTGAGTGCAGAGCATCGCTTTACGACACATCAAGTAGTCTGATGTTTCGTCTTTGTCATCGAAGACCGTCCCTGTGTAAGACATCAGAGGGATCATTATTTTGGAAGAGTCCATGGCGTCCTTGCAAAATGCATGGTTGACTGCCCTCCACTTCGTCACTTGGTGCGGCTCACCCTGATTGAAGTAGTTGTCGATGATGACAGCGAATTTCTTATCGAAATGACCCATGAGCTTTCCAAGCATACCTCCTGCACGTTCTGCATGTTAGAAATGATAAAGTCACTGTCCCAGTAATCGATTACTGGGACAGTGACTTTATCATTTCTAACATAATGCAAGTCACCAGTTCGAGTCCAGCGAGGTAAAAAGCCTCTATTTCCCACCTAGAGAGAGGTATGGATAAGAGGAAATACTACTGCGGGTAGGCGGACTAGGAGATAAAGATCTAGCTAGAGGAATACTAGTACTGTAATTCCCACTAGATGTAGGTGTACGCTGCAAGGTGTGACCTGCGCTAGCCTACTCCTGTCTCCAGTAATCGACTAGAGATGGCATGGACTTACGGTCCTGTCAAGGCTCGTAATCCTGTCATCAGTCTAGGAACGGACTGGTGACTTGCATTATGTTAGAAATGATAAAGTCACTGTCCCAGTAATCGATTACTGGGACAGTGACTTTATCATTTCTAAAACTGCATTATCATTCAGAGCGTTCACATGATGGCTGATTTGCTTTTTATGCTGCGAGAGTGTCTTTTTCAATTCGTCGATGTCCTTCTTAGCGAGAGGATCACCGGAGATACCGTTGAATTTGTTTGCGATGTCGGCTTCTAGCTCGGACGCTTTTTGTTGATGGGAGATGAGTTGAGTCATGAGCTTCTTCTCGTGATCGTCCCAACCAAGCTCGAAGATTAGACTTTCATATTCGATGAGTTTGAGTACCATGTAGGTATGTTGTCCAACATTGTGAGGAAGGGAATAGTACGTTACCGTAGTTTTGGCATGATTAGTTGATCCGCCATCGATAGTCCATTTCCGACCATTGGCAATCTTGGCAACTGGAAAGATGGGAAAGACGACTTTGTCTTTATCCTCGATGTATCCACGAGTTACCTGAGATTCTTTTGGCCGTTTGTCCTCGGTGAGAGTGTTGTAGGCCAAGTAAATCGAAGCTAATTCATTTTGCGACATGATAATGATCAGTCCTTCTGATATTTCACCAGGATGGAAGATTCTTCTCGTTTCGAGGTATCTGTTAGCTTTCTGCGGTGCTTGTCGACGAGAGCACTTGTTATTTTAAAATAATGACACAGGCTAATAGATGTGTAATGACAACGACGATGAATACAGTATTAATTTACGTATTTGGAGTAGTTGTGTGCTCTTCGAAGGAGAGAGCTGCTGCTAGCGGTAGAGTTGCTCGTGTAAGCCGAGTGACTCGGAATGCTATTGGACAGAAATCGTACTAATTCCAAGACGTAGGCTGTTAGTAAGATTCTCTAAGCTGACTGCTTCAATGTAGTCAGAATCCAGAGCGGCATGCGTCAGGCATGGAGATCCCGATAAGCGATAGCTTAGCGAGCACGTATCCGTATGGTCACAGATACATACGTACCTAAAGGTAGTATGCTACTTGACTATTACATATAGCGATAGGATGAAAAAGTTTTTGAACAAGGTCAATATCTTCAAGAAGAAGATCGTAATGTTCCCAGTTCATCTTGCTCATCACTGGAGTCTAGTTGCAGTGTTGAATCCAAATCTGATACAACAAACCAAGACGAGGTGGGGGGATTCGAGTTACACAAGAGATATCACTGCTATGATACACTTGGATTCTCTTGGGAGTGGCACTGTGCACAGCAGGAAACTAGTAGCGCAAGCTGTTCGAAACGTCCTCAACGCAGAATGGAGAAGGCATCACGGGACGACATTAGATAGTAGCTATCAGATGCCGTTCACACATAGACACAAGTCGTTCCAGTTGCACTGCCCTAAAGGTGAGTGTAATCTATTTGGTTTTCATTTTCATTGCGCAGAATTGAGTACTGCCTTTGTTTTGTCATTGACATACATAGGACTAATCTGTCATTCTTCGTCTGTATCTGTATCTGTATTCTTCTAGTCGGCCCTCGGGGCCCCGGGTCGAAACAAGCGCAGTGAAGTGTCGATAACGGGGCCAGGAGGTGCCCAACCCCTTATGGTCACAAATTCTCCATTTTTTTCCAAACTTTTTTCTACAGGGATCTTGGTAGGAATCAGTATAGTAGCTGTTTAGTGAGAAAGTTTACCTGGTGGACACGTAGAGGCTCTGTAGACCATACCGCTGTAGGATTTGTACTTGTTCCTACGTAGAAAGCAAGAAGTACCTGGCTTAAACGCGCTTTTTACAGAAATTGATTGGCTATATCTGTCGAGGATACCATCATTTGCAGAAAGAAATACAGGTACATTGTCATTATAGGTGACATGTTTCTTCATCACGAGAAATATTCTCCCTTTGTTGTATCCTTTATTGATTGTCGTTAATTTGTCATGTTGCCGCGATTGATAATAAATTTGTCTTGAAGACAAATTTATTTTCCATGCAAGTTGTGAATATCGCATTGTATCGTCCACTAGGCAAAATAATCGCGTGGCAATTGGTATTCTTTCTTCGTTTCTTTCCATTTTTTGTTTGGGCTGGTTATGATTTCGGTGATGCGGTTCGTCAGGTCCTCTCTATTCTTTATTAAAGTACCACTCACTGCCTTTTGATAAGTTGTTTTCGTCATTTCATCAAGCTTTCTTTTGTTGTATCTTGTCTTGGTTTCTTCTGCCTTGCCGTCAAGGTACTTGACCCATTTGTCCCGCTTCTTGAAGAGTTTGCAGAGTTGGCCATCTTGGTTCGTCTTGCAATTGTGTAACCGTTCTACAGACACGCTCGGCCCTGTCCAATAAATGGCACTATCCGTCGGGTGCATAACATTTTTGGAACCAAGTGTTTTGCCCCTGCTGGTAGCAACGTATCCTGTCCCAAGGCACTGGCTTCTCTCCCAGAGCTCATCTGACGGATCTATCACCATGCGATTCCATCGATCGTCCTTGCCGAACCCGGCCTCCATGCCCTGGCAGCGGTGTATTGTGATTGCGAATGCAATTTGCAGGGGCATGAACGTGGCAGTACAGCATCCCTTGTTGCAGATGTGAGTGTAGGGTGGTATTGGCACGTGCTGAGTGGAGTGGTGGAGTGGAGTGATTGCAAATTTGTGTAAAGAGGGATGATTGATCAGTGCCATGCTATATTTCGAATTCAAGAATACATTTCTACATTCACTCACCGTTGGATTCTTTTTGTCCCAGGGTTCAATGCCTTGCCGCGGTTTGAAGTATGGGAAATCAACGACTATATACTTTGGGAGGGATTCAACACCATTTGTGTTTGGTCCTACGGAGTGCTGCTCGTCATAAACGATGTCAATCACCTTCCCAATCGCTCCAACGTACAGGCCAGAGTTCGGATCAATGTTCGCTGTCTCCAGGCACACGTGCACACCAACGGAAACGTCTAAAGTGTACAACATCTTTTTGCCGAAGAAATGCAACTGGTACACAGTGGGATTGCCAACCATGTTGCTCTTGAATTGGCATCTGAGCCGTGCTACCGGTACTGACAGCCGTTTCTGACGAGAAATATTCTCCCTTTGTTGTATCCTTTATTGATTGTCGTTAATTTGTCATAATGCTCGATTGAAAATAAATTTGTCTTGAAGACAAATTTATTTTCCATGCAAGTTGTGAATATTGCATTGTATCGTCCACTAGGCAAAATAATCGCGTGGCAATTGGTATTCTTTCTTCGCTTCTTTCCATTTTTTGTTTGGGTTGGTTATGATTTCGGTGATGCGCTTTGTCAGGTCCTCTCTATTCTTTATTAAAGTACCACTCACTGCCTTTTGGTAAGTCGTTTTCGTCATTTTGTCGAGCTTTCTCTTGTTGTATCTTGTCTTGGTTTCTTCTGCCTTGCCGTCAAGGTACTTGACCCATTTGTCCCGCTTCTTGAAGAGTTTGCAGAGTTGGCCATCTTGGTTCGTCTTGCAATTGTGTAACCGTTCTACAGACACGCTCGGCCCTGTCCAATAAATCGCACTATCCGTCGGGTGCATAACATTTTTGGAACCAAGTGTTTTGCCCCTGCTGGTAGCAACGTATCCTGTCCCAAGGCACTGGCTTCTCTCCCAGAGCTCATCTGACGGATCTATCACCATGCGATTCCATCGATCGTCCTTGCCGAACCCGGCCTCCATGCCCTGGCAGCGGTGTATTGTGATTGCGAATGCAATTTGCAGGGGCATGAACGTGGCAGTACAGCATCCTTTGTTGCAGATGTGAGTGTAGGGTGGTATTGGCACGTGCTGAGTGGAGTGGTGGAGTGGAGTGATTACAAATTTGTGTAAAGAGGGATGATTGATCAGTGCCATGCTATATTTCGAATTCAAGAATACATTTCTACATTCACTCACCGTTGGATTCCCTTTTCCGACAGCTCTCCCAACATAGATCCAATAGTTCCAGACGCTTTTGTGTTCTGTGGAATTTCTCCAACTCCAACTGGCCGAGCTGCATTGCCATTATTGCTACGAAATACACCAGCATCGTCTGCTTCCAAGGGGGCGTTATCAACATTACCAACACCCATATTGGTGCCATCATTATCACGTTCTCCTGACAGTCTAGCAACCGAAGTAGCATTACGACACGGATAATCCTTCACGGTAGAACCAGAAGACTCATGAAACAGGCGGTCGAGACAGCTGCGCGGAAGTCTACTGGTAGACGGAGAATCATATAAATGATCGCGAATGGTTTGGCGGCCCACAAGACTGCGATCTTCTGAGCAGCGGCGATATGCGCGAACAGTAGCAGGTTGTTCCCCAGCATGATACAGCAACGCCGGAAGATTAGTTGGGTCAACTGCTGACTCCTCATCAGAAGGAGTAGACGCTGGTATGTCCGTTTCAGACGGATGATGAGTATTCACTGGAGTTGCGGCACTACCATTGCTCTCTTTAGGGCACTGCTGTTCGATGTCATAATTTTTTGATGATTGCTTTAACTTTAACAAAGAACTCGCCTGCTCGACAACGTCATAATCATTATTATTATCGCATGATCTCCATGATTTGCATGATGCATCAAATGCTTCTGCCTGCTCAAAGTTAGTGCATCTAACATGAGCGGGAGAGATGCAATCGCCTTGCTTTGTCTGCAGAAGAGGTATATCATGCTCGTTCTTGTTGTTGTCGACAACATCTTTTTTGTTGCCCGCTGTCACACCGCCATTGCTGAAGTAAATGAAAATAGGGATAAGTAAGGATAAGTGATTAGTTTTTGACATGACGACATTCATATGGGAGAAACAATACCAGTTCAAGTTTAAAATAAATTTGCATACATCACAATTTTATTTTTGGCATGAACTCTATGGAAGGTTAATACCACACAGCAAAAAGCGACTTAAACGTAGATGAATGAGCGATCCTTTCTATGTTCGTACGATCACTCTACGTAATGTTTTACGCAGTGTTAAGCGTTTCGCTTATACATGAAATTCTGAATCACATAAGACGCTTCTTCCAATTTCAGCTTATCTTAACAATACACTTTCGGACTTACCCATTAGACAATATGCTGGAACACTCTGGAGCAGCCAACGACTGCAAGTTATGACTGTTATTTACACAACGGCCATAATTCATTATTCCAGCTTTGCTTTCTGCATCCGATTTGTAGAACTGAGCCGAGCTTGAACCGTTACAGGTAACGTTGCGATTGGAAATGACATTGTAAGCGATAGATAATTGTTCCTGTCTGGTGCGATATAGATCCATTACGCATCCTAGCTCAGACAATACATGTTTTAGTTCACGCATATTGCAAGAGGAAAGAACAAGCCTCAGAAGAGTATGTGGATCAGTAGAGTGTTCGAAGCATGGATTGCGCGATGATTGTAATTCTACTATTTCGCGGATGATATGATCGCCTACACGCACTTTCGGCCATTGGACTTTGTAAATTATTTGACGAATAGACAGAAATGAGCATCTAACACCCTTCCGAGCGCTCTTGCTGTTCACGTCGGAAGAGGATGGTTGCTGTTGCTGCGCTTTCTCTCTTGAAGTGTGCATATTTTATACGGTCAATTTTGTTCGTGGTTTGGTTATGCCGGTCCGTAATGGTCACATATTTAAGATATTGATTTGCGTGCGAGGAATGTCATACGCAAGCCACTCATTATTATTTATGCACTCTTCTAATTGCATGTGGTGTTCCGTAGCATGATAGTCGATGAGTGGCTGCGCGGAAAAGTCACGGATGGCGACATGTTCTTCCTGCCAGCAGAGAAGCTGACACGTTGAAGTTAGGAGAGGAACAAGTGACGTCATATATTTGAGAATATGTAAAACGCGATCGGTATAAAGTACTGTCAAACGCGATCGGTAAATTATTTCGTCAAAAAGCCAACTCGGTTTTTGCATGATCGATGATCGTGCAGAAAAAGAGAAAAAGATGCCACCACAATGGCCTACAATGGCACCCCTAGTATGGCCGCCTATCTCAGTCCATGAGTATATTTCATAAGGTATCGATGGCCCATCCCTTAAACGACATTATGGCGATTTTTTCGCAGCAGTGTGGCGTTTCGGCTGCTGTAGGGGTGGAGATAATATCATTGCAATCCACTTCATTGAGATTTGAAATGAAAACAACCACCTTCCCTGCACCCATCGAAGATGATAAACATCTATAGGCACTACCCCTCCGCTACCCATCGCCGATGATAATATGAAGTGAGATTCTGGTTGCTCGGAATGACCATTAAAGCCCCCCCACACCTCCAAAATACCAAGGACACAAGATGTGCACAAAATTGCATAAATAATTTGACACTCTAACACAACAATAAGCCTGTAGACGGCGGATCGAGCGGCTCTAAAGACCGCAACTCATCAACATTATTATATATAAGAAGTGT
Source organism: Skeletonema tropicum (assembly GCA_037178625.1). Taxonomy (NCBI): domain Eukaryota; phylum Bacillariophyta; class Thalassiosirophyceae; order Thalassiosirales; family Thalassiosiraceae; genus Skeletonema; species Skeletonema tropicum. Next base: position 1,534,448 of record CM074149.1, read on the forward strand.
CGGCTATTTATTGTCCATAATATTGCAATAGGCTGGATAAAAATAGCAACATCATAGACAGAAATGACATTTATGTAGCATGTATTAGTCATTTATTTATGCGGTGTAGACAGTTGTAATAATAAAACCCTGCGGCTGAATAGTTGCAAAGGGTGTTGTCTGCGATATAGTTCACTGGATATTACTATTGGTAGGGTTTGTGCAACGTGGTGGCTATGAGAGTAGCGGCTATGATGTTAGATACTGACTGTCGAACGAAAAAACATGCATGCATGCAGTTGTGCTCGGAAAGCACGCTGCACTTTTTTGTTAGCTGCTATCAAAATCTTATGCATCTACGATGCAATTTTGATTGGAACGGCTCTAAGTAAGTAAGTGAGTATGTACTATAAAACGTTTCTGTTATAAGAATGTTATTAAACAAGCATTGCAGAGCAACTTTATAGACGGATACATTGCAAAAAAAAATCCAACACGAAATCCACAGAATAATTTTGTCATCATGACACATTTATGTTACAACAACAAGCATTGCAGAGCAAATTTATAGACGGGTACATTGCACAAAAAAAAAACAGGCCCCGAGGGCCCGCGCCGCACTACACACCATACACAACATGCAGTCACAAATCGCCGCGCGCACCATTTCATAATGACGCAGAACAACGGTTACGACTGTGGTGTACATGTCTGTCGCTACGCTTTCAATCTAGTCCAGCTGGTCGACATAAAAGTGAAAATGAAGGATGTGAAAGATAACTTTTCTGACAGCATATCTGGCCATGACTTGTTTGACTACGACGTCCAAGACATCGATAGATTGAGGACGCAAATGTATGACGTCCTCACACATATTACCAATTTGTATCGAAACCACAGACTCCTTTCAGATCCAACTGGTACGGCGTTTGACTGCTCGAGTGGTAGTGATGATGAGGAGGACGAGAATGAGGTGGCGATACTGACACCTGAGAGTCAGACAGGAGATGTCTCGTCTGACGAGAGGTGGGAGAAATTTTCAAATGATGATGCATCTTTTCGAACTCAGTTAGACGAGGAAGATGACGAGCTCTCCGTTGATACGACAGGTAAGTTCTATGTCAATATACGACTATTTGCCGTCAACGCAGAATTTGTAAAATTGTGCAATGGTCAATTTTACCAATCCTCCCCGGATGAAGCATCTACACAAGTATCTAACTAAATTTGTGCTCTTCTCAATTTCACTCTTTACACGTCATTGCAGGCGACCTTGATCAGATACATTACAGAACGGACAAGAATTACAATTACATCGATCTGGACTGCAATCTTGTGGACCAAAACGGGAACAATGATAATGAATCCAGTGATTTAAATATCTTCGTCCAACTGAATGATATCATAGAATACCGAAGTTCAAAAAAGGATATACCCAAGAAAGGCCAAATCGTTTCAATTGGAGCTCTCTCATCTGACAAGATTCTCCAAGTATCAGATGGGACGTGGCTCTTCAAGAAAATCCATCAAGTAAAGCGCATTGAGATTTCGAGAGATAGCGAGGACAAGAGGATGATCAATCCATCGCCAAAGTGGAGAGGTCTGGACAAGATGGTCGTGATTCCTCCGTACGAGACGGTCGATGATGACGACAGTGATGGTGTGGGCGAGAATGAGAACAACGATGATAGAAGTGGAAAGAAGCGAAGAAGGATCATGAAATCCCAAGTGATTACTTTGCAGGATCTTTATCTGGTGATTAGTAAAATTGATCACTGCACAGTTTTACAAAACAGACACTTTCTCACCACAAAGAATACAACAACTCAATTAAGCGTCTGCATCTGGTGATCAGTAAAACATCTGCAAGCGCACGATTCGATATATCAAGCACAGTTTTACAAAAAGACATTTTCTCGCGACGAAGAAAGACAAAAACTAAATCGACTAACGCCCGTGTAAAACCTGTATTTCTTTCTCGTACAGACCGATTTAGATGCTCAAAAAGCGGCTTTAGTACAGTAAATTTCTCGCTTTCAACAGGTACTTCTCGCTTTCTACGTAGGAACACATACAGATCCTACGCCGGTAGGCTCTACTGAGGACTCTACGTGTCATCCAGGTAAACCTTCTCACTAAAAAGCACATATACTGATTCCTCAATTAAACCCTGTAGAAAATTTTGGCTGAATAATTCTGAATTTCCTACCTGTAATAGAAGGGCACCTGCGGCCCCCTATTACGCTGCTCTGCGCTCCATGAACAGGGGCCCCGAGGGCCGATAATGTCGGGTTCCTAAGCAGACAACTAGACGAAGCACCGATCGAATCGAGAGAGATGCCGGGTTAAGTGCGGGCAAAGGCCTGTACACGGTGACAATCCACCATTTATCCTCTTGACTTCCTAATAAGGAGAGACCCATTACTAACGAAGGACGGTCCACCACATGGTAGATATCCACTTCTTCAGAAGACACGTAAATCCATAAACGTGTAGATATGATCCCTTCAGTAGAAAACAGGACTTGATGTAAATCCAAAAACTCGGATAACGGTCTCCGCCACCTTCCTCTGCGAAATACATCAGATTCCATATTAGCATCTCGACTACCATCACTGGTCTCTAAAGAAGCGTCTACAAAACCCTCATCGGCAGTAACATCGCCACGTGAAGAAGAAAGTTGATCCTCCTGCATGATGATATTGGCATCAGATAAAGATGTTATGCTGTATTGAGCAGCTATCACGGGTGTCCACTTGGTATGAAAGGAAGTTCTGTTGAGCGAGGTGTTAACCCGGCAAGTTGAAGTCCACTTAAATCAGTGACGTGAGGATGATCTCTAGATTTCTTACGTCAGGCTTGATCAGACAATACAACGGTGGTCTGATAGCTATGTAGAAAACCCGAGACAATGATAATCTCTCAAGTTGAGTATTATCTGCTCAAAGCCTGAGAAATCTGTATGCGTACATCGACGTTAACTTACTGTACGAGGAACACTGATCGGAACGACGGGTGACCCGGTGGAAGTGAAGGAAGAAGGACGGATGAAGACACTGGAACGTTGAGTTCAAATACCAAATTAAGCTGGACGTTGGAGCTATCTGCTCATCTATCCTACCCGACTATCGAAGTATTATTGGGAGAAGTCTCCGCCATGTCGGCTTCGTCTACTACACGTTGTTTATTCTTTATTTCTATCTACTAAGTGAGCGCCATGGGCGAAAAGTGTCGTCCGTCAAGAGGCGACGTGTCGTGATCTTGAAGTTCTCATCAAAAAAGATTGAGACACATATCCCAAAATAGGGATCCCATTTTCCCATAATCCATAAATATCCCGTACGAAATGCATAACTCAACAGTGTGCATGACCAATCATATTCCTCAAATTCCATATCACGTAGATCAGGCATATCAGTTCTATACCGGATGGTAGCATCACTCATCTTACAGAGGTAACCATATAGTCCTTTGACCATTTCCAGATGTCCTTTCCTCAGCTGAATCCTAAAACTACCAAGAGTCATCACGTGAACAGTGATATCAATTCTCCCCAGAGATACTGCACATTGTACTGCACCAATCAGTGACTGATATATCTTGGTCTCTTCATCATCACAGAATTCAGAAGTATCTAACTCAGGATGGGCATTGGGTTCCATCGGCGACTTCTTGAAACGTGGTTCTTCTCCAAACAGTCTGATGTAAGTCTCCTTCATCTTCTCGATATACTTCTTGGGGGCTGAGCAAAGAGTACCATCATCTTCTCTCCAGTAATCGCATCCCAATAGATATTTGATTGGTTCATTCCCTTTCAACTTGAACTTGGCAACGTCTGTCAAGTATCTGATGATAGCATTGGGATCTTTTGAACCGATGGTGAGATCATCCACATACGTGGCAATGTACTCATAGTATCCCTCAAAGATAGGAACTGTGACCCCATCATAGGTAAAAGCAGGATCCTTGTGCTTCAATTCCTGTTGAGACATTACCGTTCCATCACTATTCATCGCTCTCATCCAAATGTCGGGTTCAGCAGGGCATGGAGTGAATCCCATTTCTCGCAATACATCACTGAGAACTTCATGAAATCTCTTAGCACTAGTTTTGAGTCTGTAAAGTGATCCGACTATGATGAAGATGTGGTCCTTCAGCTTCCCAAATTCTCCACCAGCAATGACGAAGACCTTCTCGGTAGTCTTGGCTTCAAGAAATGCATTCCCAATATCGGTCTGGTATACCTCCAGATCGTTGAGCTCAGAAAGGAAAACAATGAGCCTAATACCACGAAGAGAAACAACTCCAGAGTATACACTCTCCAACGGTGGTGGGGTGGTGTGGTGTAGTGGTATCACCGCCTCTCTTCTGGTTCGGGGTCTTGGGTTCGAGTTTCCCCCGTGCCAAATCCTGGCTGTTTGAGGTGTCGCAGCTCGGAGTGCGATCTGGGAAAAAAGACCATTAATTGGTTTGGAATTTCATATCACTGCCTCTTTGCTAATTCCGGGGTGATGGAAAAACTGTTCGTTATTTGCTTAATTACACTCGAAGGGTAGTAACTTGTGACATTGCTCTAGATAAACAGGGGCGCGCAGAATGGTGCAATAGTGGTGGCGTGCAGCGGTGTATGTGGCGGGTTCAGCGCGGGCCCTCGGGGCCTGTAAAGTATTGTGTCGTCATCTTGCTGTTGGCCATTTGCTGTGTGGCTTGTCAGTAGTCTTTATACAACGGAATTCGGCTATAAAGTTGCTCTGCAATGACGTTGGCCTTAATTGGTATAATTGTGCTGTGCACAATTTTACCAATTAGTCTCTTTACAATAGAATACGGCTATAAAGTTGCTCTGCAATGACGTTGTCAATCTTTATCAATGTGAAAAGAAATGTCTTGAATGCAATAAGCCACGAAGTCCTTATTACAAGCTAGGAGTTTTTCCAGATGATGGTAGTAAGCAATATAACCGAACTCTTTATGATTCATTAATTACGAGTTTCGGTGGAGCTTAGCCACCTTCATCAGCGGTTCTAATTGCGTGGAGACAGGCCACAAAAAATTTGAATCAAAAGGTCTCAAGAATGAGAAAAGGCGTGGTAGCTGTCATTGTTCTAACGGTCGTAAGTTTTGTTGGCGTTTCGTGGGCGTGGGCCAGCGTACAAGGCATATCTTTTCCATCGGGGAGATCCAAAGTAGCGTAGCTACGTGCTTTGCTCTGAATTACTTCCGGAACTTCAACTTGAAGTGTTGGGATTTTCCCCCCTCCCATCCCCGCTGAAATGCCCATTTTGATTGTCATTTAGATGCTATATCTTATGATTTAGATCTAAAAATCGCTTGATTTGTGCTAAAAAGGACTTTTCCAGGCTAATTAAGTCAGATTGTCGATGAGCTTCTTCGTTCTTTCCGGTGTGCATCCCCGTCACCCTCTATTTTCTTAATTTTTTCTCTGAGTGACGTGGTAAACTTCGTTACTTAAGGAATTAGTACACTTGATTCCAATCGTCTTACGTCACAAAGCACCAGAAGTCAGGTGTTGGCAAAATCCAATGAACAAAAAAGTATTTAAGTTCATGCAGCAAGTACTCAGGTCGACATTGGCTCAATTACATTATCTGCCGAGTCGTCTATTGATGCAAGTCTAAATAGACGCCGACGTTGGTTGCCGACGTGTTTGCATTTGAATAACTGCCGATCTTTGGCCACGTACTGATCAATACGTCAGTTCTTAACTCCACGTCGACGTCTTGTGTTGAGCTGAATCTTTTTGTCGACGTGTTGTCGATGTGTTGAACCACAAGATCTTGTGTTGCCGACGTAGCTTACGAAGGAACTCGTTTACTTCATGACGTGGTTGGTTATTGATTGCATTGTTCTCTGCTGATTATTGCGCTGGTGCGTTGGCGGCGGTTATGTAGGCAGTTTGTACGTTGTCGAGCCGTTCAACAGCTCTCATAAATTATGCATTGCATCATTTACATCATCACATTTCTACATTGTCCGAATAAATAATGAAGTTTGGCAACACAAATCCAGTTATATCCACCGTTGGTAGTAATGGTAAGGGCTTCCGTGCCGTGCGGAATCGGAGCAATGTCGATGCACGTCTTACTTCGTCAGGGGTCAAGACTGCCGCTAAACCGTCGGCTCCTGTCATTGCATTGAGCGTAACAGACATCAATTGGCGTTTGGTGCGTACCGACGATCGTATCTTCTTGCTGCTAGCGTCTGTTGCATTAGGCGATGGGTTTGACGTTGCCAAGTTGGAGAAGGAACAACTGCTCTTTTCTGCTCTTTCCGTCTTTGAAGTCGGGTCAATCAAGTACATCCTGAATGAACTGTCTGAACATTACCCGAATGTCCCAGTTGGTAAGACTGATTCTACTGACAAAGATGATCTGGTGTCTGCAGCGGTCAACTTCTTAATGTTTGCCGCTATTGCTCAGAAAGGAGGTACAAGCCAAGCGCCGTACACTTCAAATTGTGAGCATTTTTGGTAAGAGAGAAGGTTAACCTTCGTGTGGTTCAATGATTTTGGTATTTTTGTTCATTGTACCGTTTTACAAATTCTGTCTTTCCTTTTCAACCTTCAACTTCACACCAGTGATGAGAACGGGAAACTTGTACTTGAAGACAAAACTCATTCGGGCTCCCGTGATCAGCCTGTTCAACAAGATGATGATGAACCGGATTTGTCCGAGAAAGGTGCTGTCACGAAAAAGTCTAAACCGGTACCTGTCGGAGAGAAGGCCTCTCCTGATTCAACTATCATGTGAGTTTATTTTGTGTGCATGTGCACTGCCGCACTAAGTATCGCTTGCTTATTGAATCATTTTAGTATAATCGATCACTGAACAATTTTACCTAATAAACAAATGCAACTGCCTACGTAGACATGCTGATCAAAACACACGAACGACTGAAAGTACCAATAGCTAGGCTCAGGTGTCAATTCAGCAGCAGGATGGCGGGCAATAACACAGCATACCAGTTGCACTTTTACGGCAGGAGGCTATTCTACACCTTTGATGTGTGCGTAGGTGCACATGTTTGCTTGGAGTCAGCCAACATCGATCCCAACTCAGGATTGTACGTCTCAGCTATTGGGGTAGTAGTCGAGATCGTTTACGATAAGGATCGCTCCGTTGGACCAAACGGTAAAGGTGAGGTTAGCCTACCGAAGTACATTGTTGTGGATTTCCCTACATACAAACCACCACCAGGCGAGGACCCATGGGACAAGAACAACCCAACGGTGAGTAAAAGTTGACACACGAAAGACACAAGACAATTGCCACTCTCTGCGAAAACACTACTAACTCATTTCATACTGATACAAATGCATCCTACCCCAACTTATTGCGCACAGCACGTGCCAATCCCACCCTACGAGCAGATTTGCAACAGGGGATGCTGCACCGCATTATTCATGCCATTGCAAATTGCCTACGCCATCACCATCCACCGCTGTCAAGGACTCGAAGCTGGATTCGACAAAGGAGACCGCTGGAACCGCATGGTAATAGATCCAGCAGATGAGTTGTGGGAGATTAGCAAGTTTCTTGGAACAATGTACGTGGCTACCAGCAGAGGCAAAACACTTGGCTCCAAAGATCAAGCATACCCGTCGGACAGTGCCATATACTGGACCGGAAGCAACATTTCAACGAACCGATTAAAAAATTGCAAGAGAAAGCAAAATGGCCAGTTCTGCGAATCGTACAAGAAGCGAGCAAATTGGGTGAAATACTTGGAGGGGAAGGCAGAAGAGTCGAAGACGAGGTATAGCAAGAGAAAGTTAGAGGAAATCACAAAAACATCATCCGCAGCAGCAATCAAGGGCGATTTCATCAAAGACAGGACAGACCTGACAACCAGGATTACTGACATCATAACCCGAACAAGAAGTGGAAAGAAGCGAAGAAGGATCATGAAATCCCAAGTGATTACTTCGCAGGATCTTCATCTGGTGATTAGTAAAATTGATCACTGCACAGTTTTACAAAACAGACACTTTCTCACCACAAAGAATACAACAACTCAATTAAGCGTCTGCATCTGGTGATCAGTAAAACATCTGCAAGCGCACGATTCGATATATCAAGCACAGTTTTACAAAAAGACATTTTCTCGCGACGAAGAAAGACAAAAACTAAATCGACTAACGCCCGTGTAAAACCTGTATTTCTTTCTCGTACAGACCGATATAGATGCTCAAAAAGCGCATCTAGTACAGTCAATTTCTCGCTTTCAACAGGTACTTCTTGCTTTCTACATAGGAACACATACAGATCCTACGCCGGTAGTCTCTACCGAGGACTCTACGTGTCCCTAAAGTAAACCTTCTCACTAAAAAACACATGTACTGATTCCTACCTATAACTCTGTAGAATAATGGGGGTGAAAAATAATGAATTTTCCCACCTGTAATAGAAGGGCACCTGCGGCCCCCTATTACGCTGCTCTGCACTCCATGAACGGGGGCCCCGAGGGCCGATAATTGTAGATAATTTCGCCCCTGGAGGGCCAACCATGACGTACTTTAAGATTTCCGTTAATTTTTTTCACTCTCCAACGGTGCATCGGTAAGATGTCCACCAGCAACAATCCTAGCCTTTCTCCTTCCATTGTGCTTACAAGCATACACAATGTGTAGCCGAATCTTCTTGTAGCCTGGTGGTTCTCGTGTGGTACTGCGATGGCCTCGATCCTCAAAAACATTGTATTCAAACATTTGATCTACTTCCTTCTTCTCAGCATCCTGCCAAAGAGTATCGCCATTCTCCTCATCAAACTGCACTGCCTGCTTGTGATTCCTAGGAACCTTCACTCCGAACATGTAAATAGGAGTGTTCTTGTAGCTCTTGCGTTTCGCCTCATTCACCATACGCATTAGTTTCTTAGAGTTGTTCGCAAGTTTCTTCAACTTCCCAACCTGGGACACTGCTTCTGCCATTCATCCAATAGATCATTATCTCTTGCATATTCCGCAACAAGAAAGTTATTGGTATCGTAGATGACGGTGATAGGCTCATACGTGATCTCCCCAGACTCCCAAAGAATAAGTACTTGAGGTATCTCTCCCCGTGTTCTAGTCCTCTTATGAAATGGTGCGCGCGGCGATTTGTGACTGCATGTTGTGTATGGTGTGTAGTGCGGCGCGGGCCCTCGGGGCCTGTTTTTTTTTTGTGCAATGTACCCGTCTATAAATTTGCTCTGCAATGCTTGTTGTTGTAACATAAATGTGTCATGATGACAAAATTATTCTGTGGATTTCGTGTTGGATTTTTTTTTGCAATGTATCCGTCTATAAAGTTGCTCTGCAATGCTTGTTTAATAACATTCTTATAACAGAAACGTTTTATAGTACATACTCACTTACTTACTTAGAGCCGTTCCAAGCAAAATTGCATCGTAGATGCATAAGATTTTGATAGCAGCTAACAAAAAAGTGCAGCGCGCTTTCCGAGCACAACTGCATGCATGCATGTTTTTTCGTTCGACAGTCAGTATCTAACATCATAGCCGCTACTCTCATAGCCACCACGTTGCACAAACCCTACCAATAGTAATATCCAGTGAACTATATCGCAGACAACACCCTTTGCAACTATTCAGCCGCAGGGTTTTATTATTACAACTGTCTACACCGCATAAATAAATGACTAATACATGCTACATAAATGTCATTTCTGTCTATGATGTTGCTATTTTTATCCAGCCTATTGCAATATTATGGACAATAAATAGCCGACACTTCTTATATATAATAATGTTGATGAGTTGCGGTCTTTAGAGCCGCTCGATCCGCCGTCTACAGGCTTATTGTTGTGTTAGAGTGTCAAATTATTTATGCAATTTTGTGCACATCTTGTGTCCTTGGTATTTTGGAGGTGTGGGGGGGCTTTAATGGTCATTCCGAGCAACCAGAATCTCACTTCATATTATCATCGGCGATGGGTAGCGGAGGGGTAGTGCCTATAGATGTTTATCATCTTCGATGGGTGCAGGGAAGGTGGTTGTTTTCATTTCAAATCTCAATGAAGTGGATTGCAATGATATTATCTCCACCCCTACAGCAGCCGAAACGCCACACTGCTGCGAAAAAATCGCCATAATGTCGTTTAAGGGATGGGCCATCGATACCTTATGAAATATACTCATGGACTGAGATAGGCGGCCATACTAGGGGTGCCATTGTAGGCCATTGTGGTGGCATCTTTTTCTCTTTTTCTGCACGATCATCGATCATGCAAAAACCGAGTTGGCTTTTTGACGAAATAATTTACCGATCGCGTTTGACAGTACTTTATACCGATCGCGTTTTACATATTCTCAAATATATGACGTCACTTGTTCCTCTCCTAACTTCAACGTGTCAGCTTCTCTGCTGGCAGGAAGAACATGTCGCCATCCGTGACTTTTCCGCGCAGCCACTCATCGACTATCATGCTACGGAACACCACATGCAATTAGAAGAGTGCATAAATAATAATGAGTGGCTTGCGTATGACATTCCTCGCACGCAAATCAATATCTTAAATATGTGACCATTACGGACCGGCATAACCAAACCACGAACAAAATTGACCGTATAAAATATGCACACTTCAAGAGAGAAAGCGCAGCAACAGCAACCATCCTCTTCCGACGTGAACAGCAAGAGCGCTCGGAAGGGTGTTAGATGCTCATTTCTGTCTATTCGTCAAATAATTTACAAAGTCCAATGGCCGAAAGTGCGTGTAGGCGATCATATCTTCCGCGAAATAGTAGAATTACAATCATCGCGCAATCCATGCTTCGAACACTCTACTGATCCACATACTCTTCTGAGGCTTGTTCTTTCCTCTTGCAATATGCGTGAACTAAAACATGTATTGTCTGAGCTAGGATGCGTAATGGATCTATATCGCACCAGACAGGAACAATTATCTATCGCTTATTAAACAGGGGCGCGCAGAATGGTGCGATGTGGTGGCGTGCAGCGGTGTATGTGGCGGGTTCAGCGCGGGCCCTCGGGGCCTGTAAAGTATTGTGTCGTCATCTTGCTGTTGGCCATTTGCTGTGTGGCTTGTCAGTAGTCTTTATACAACGGAATTCGGCTATAAAGTTGCTCTGCAATGACGTTGGCCTTAATTGGTATAATTGTGAATTTTACCAATTAGTCTCTTTACAATAGAATACGGCTATAAAGTTGCTCTGCAATGACGTTGTCAATCTTTATCAATGTGAAAAGAAATGTCTTGAATGCAATAAGCCACGAAGTCCTTATTACAAGCTAGGAGTTTTTCCAGATGATGGTAGTAAGCAATATAACCGAACTCTTTATGATTCATTAATTACGAGTTTCGGTGGAGCTTAGCCACCTTCATCAGCGGTTCTAATTGCGTGGAGACAGGCCACAAAAAATTTGAATCAAAAGGTCTCAAGAATGAGAAAAGGCGTGGTAGCTGTCATTGTTCTAACGGTCGTAAGTTTTGTTGGCGTTTCGTGGGCGTGGGCCAGCGTACAAGGCATATCTTTTCCATCGGGGAGATCCAAAGTAGCGAGCAAATTACTTCCGGAACTTCAACTTGAAGTGTTGGGATTTTCCCCCCTCCTATCCCCGCTGAAATGCCCATTTTGATTGTCATTTAGATGCTATATCTTATGATTTAGATCTAAAAATCGCTTGATTTGTGCTAAAAAGGACTTTTCCAGGCTAATTAAGTCAGATTGTCGATGAGCTTCTTCGTTCTTTCCGGTGTGCATCCCCGTCACCCTCTATTTTCTTAATTTTTTCTCTGAGTGACGTGGTAAACTTCGTTACTTAAGGAATTAGTACACTTGATTCCAATCGTCTTACGTCACAAAGTACCAGAAGTCAGGTGTTGGCAAAATCCAATGAACAAAAAAGTATTTAAGTTCATGCAGCAAGTACTCAGGTCGACATTGGCTCAATTACATTATCTGCCGAGTCGTCTATTGATGCAAGTCTAAATAGACGCCGACGTTGGTTGCCGACGTGTTTGCATTTGAATAACTGCCGATCTTTGGCCACGTACTGATCAATACGTCAGTTCTTAACTCCACGTCGACGTCTTGTGTTGAGCTGAATCTTTTTGTCGACGTGTTGTCGATGTGTTGAACCACAAGATCTTGTGTTGCCGACGTAGCTTACGAAGGAACTCGTTTACTTCATGACGTGGTTGGTTATTGATTGCATTGTTCTCTGCTGATTATTGCGCTGGTGCGTTGGCGGCGGTTATGTAGGCAGTTTGTACGTTGTCGAGCCGTTCAACAGCTCTCATAAATTATGCATTGCATCATTTACATCATCACATTTCTACATTGTCCGAATAAATAATGAAGTTTGGCAACACAAATCCAGTTATATCCACCGTTGGTAGTAATGGTAAGGGCTTCCGTGCCGTGCGGAATCGGAGCAATGTCGATGCACGTCTTACTTCGTCAGGGGTCAAGACTGCCGCTAAACCGTCGGCTCCTGTCATTGCATTGAGCGTAACAGACATCAATTGGCGTTTGGTGCGTACCGACGATCGTATCTTCTTGCTGCTAGCGTCTGTTGCATTAGGCGATGGGTTTGACGTTGCCAAGTTGGAGAAGGAACAACTGCTCTTTTCTGCTCTTTCCGTCTTTGAAGTCGGGTCAATCAAGTACATCCTGAATGAACTGTCTGAACATTACCCGAATGTCCCAGTTGGTAAGACTGATTCTACTGACAAAGATGATCTGGTGTCTGCAGCGGTCAACTTCTTAATGTTTGCCGCTATTGCTCAGAAAGGAGGTACAAGCCAAGCGCCGTACACTTCAAATTGTGAGCATTTTTGGTAAGAGAGAAGGTTAAATTTCGTGTGGTTCAATGATTTTGGTATTTTTGTTCATTGTACCGTTTTACAAATTCTGTCTTTCCATTTTACTTACAAGTTTTTTTTTCAACCTTCAACTTCACACCAGTGATGAGAACGGGAAACTTGTACTTGAAGACAAAACTCATTCGGGCTCCCGTGATCAACCTGTTCAAGATGATGATGAACCGGATTCGTCCGAGAAAGGTGCTGTCACGAAAAAGTCTAAACCGGTACCTGTCGGAGAGAAGGCCTCTCCTGATTCAACTATCATGTGAGTTTATTTTGTGTGCATGTGCACTGCCGCACTAAGTATCGCTTGCTTATTGAATCATTTTAGTATAATCGATCACTGAACAATTTTACCTAATAAACAAATGCAACTGCCTACGTAGACATGCTGATCAAAACACACGAACGACTGAAAGTACCAATAGCTAGGCTCAGGTGTCAATTCAGCAGCAGGATGGCGGGCAATAACACAGCATACCAGTCGCACTTTTACGGCAGGAGGCTATTCTACACCTTTGATGTGTGCGTAGGTGCACATGTTTGCTTGGAGTCAGCCAACATCGATCCCAACTCAGGATTGTACGTCTCAGCTATTGGGGTAGTAGTCGAGATCGTTTACGATAAGGATCGCTCCGTTGGACCAAACGGTAAAGGTGAGGTTAGCCTACCGAAGTACATTGTTGTGGATTTCCCTACATACAAACCACCACCAGGCGAGGACCCATGGGACAAGAACAACCCAACGGTGAGTAAAAGTTGACACACGAAAGACACAAGACAATTGCCACTCTCTGCGAAAACACTACTAACTCATTTCATACTGATACAAATGCATCCTACCCCAACTTATTGCGCACAGCACGTGCCAATCCCACCCTACGAGCAGATTTGCAACAGGGGATGCTGCACCGCATTATTCATGCCATTGCAAATTGCCTACGCCATCACCATCCACCGCTGTCAAGGACTCGAAGCTGGATTCGACAAAGGAGACCGCTGGAACCGCATGATAATAGATCCAGCAGATGAGTTGTGGGAGATTAGCAAGTTTCTTGGAACAATGTACGTGGCTACCAGCAGAGGCAAAACACTTGGCTCCAAAGATCAAGCATACCCGTCGGACAGTGCCATATACTGGACCGGAAGCAACATTTCAACGAACCGATTAAAAAATTGCAAGAGAAAGCAAAATGGCCAGTTCTGCGAATCGTACAAGAAGCGAGCAAATTGGGTGAAATACTTGGAGGGGAAGGCAGAAGAGTCGAAGACAAGGTATAGCAAGAGAAAGTTGGAAGAAATCACAGAAACATCGTACGCAGCAGCAATCAAGGGCAATTTCATCAAAGACAGGACAGACCTGACAACCAGGATTACCAACATCATAACCAACCCGAACAAGAAGTGGAAAGAAGCGAAGAAGGATCATGAAATCCCAAGTGATTACTTCGCAGGATCTTCATCTGGTGATTAGTAAAATTGATCACTGCACAGTTTTACAAAACAGACACTTTCTCAACACAAAGAATACAACAACTCAATTAAGCGTCTGCATCTGGTGATCAGTAAAACATCTGCAAGCGCACGATTCGATATATCAAGCACAGTTTTACAAAAAGACATTTTCTCGTGACGAAGAAAGACAAAAACTAAATCGACTAACGCCCGTGTAAAACCTGTATTTCTTTCTCGTACAGACCGATTTAGATGCTCAAAAAGCGCATCTAGTACAGTCAATTTCTCGCTTTCAACAGGTACTTCTTGCTTTCTACATAGGAACACATACAGATCCTACGCCGGTAGTCTCTACCGAGGACTCTACGTGTCCCTAAAGTAAACCTTCTCACTAAAAAACACATGTACTGATTCCTACCTATAACTCTGTAGAATAATGGGGGTGAAAAATAATGAATTTTCCCACCTGTAATAGAAGGGCACCTGCGGCCCCCTATTACGCTGCTCTGCACTCCATGAACGGGGGCCCCGAGGGCCGACAATGTCATTTCCAATCGCAACGTTACCTGTAACGGTTCAAGCTCGGCTCAGTTCTACAAATCGGATGCAGAAAGCAAAGCTGGAATAATGAATTATGGCCGTTGTGTAAATAACAGTCATAACTTGCAGTCGTTGGCTGCTCCAGAGTGTTCCAGCGTATTGTCTAATGGGTAAGTCCGAAAGTGTATTGTTAAGATGAGCTGAAATTGGAAGAAGCGTCTTATGTGATTCAGAATTTCATGTATAAGCGAAACGCTTAACACTGCGTAAAACATTACGTAGAGTGATCGTACGAACATAGGAAGGATCGCTCATTCATCTACATTTAAGTCGCTTTTTGCTGTGTGGTATTAACCTTCCATAGAGTTCATGCCAAAAATAAAATTGTGATGTATGCAAATTTATTTTAAACTTGAACTGGTATTGTTTCTCCCATATGAATGTCGTCATGTCAAAAACTAATCACTTATCCTTACTTATCCCTATTTTCATTTACTTCAGCAATGGCGGTGTGACAGCGGGCAACAAAAAAGATGTTGTCGACAACAACAAGAACGAGCATGATATACCTCTTCTGCAGACAAAGCAAGGCGATTGCATCTCTCCCGCTCATGTTAGATGCACTAACTTTGAGCAGGCAGAAGCATTTGATGCATCATGCAAATCATGGAGATCATGCGATAATAATAATGATTATGACGTTGTCGAGCAGGCGAGTTCTTTGTTAAAGTTAAAGCAATCATCAAAAAATTATGACATCGAACAGCAGTGCCCTAAAGAGAGCAATGGTAGTGCCGCAACTCCAGTGAATACTCATCATCCGTCTGAAACGGACATACCAGCGTCTACTCCTTCTGATGAGGAGTCAGCAGTTGACCCAACTAATCTTCCGGCGTTGCTGTATCATGCTGGGGAACAACCTGCTACTGTTCGCGCATATCGCCGCTGCTCAGAAGATCGCAGTCTTGTGGGCCGCCAAACCATTCGCGATCATTTATATGATTCTCCGTCTACCAGTAGACTTCCGCGCAGCTGTCTCGACCGCCTGTTTCATGAGTCTTCTGGTTCTACCGTGAAGGATTATCCGTGTCGTAATGCTACTTCGGTTGCTAGACTGTCAGGAGAACGTGATAATGATGGCACCAATATGGGTGTTGGTAATGTTGATAACGCCCCCTTGGAAGCAGACGATGCTGGTGTATTTCGTAGCAATAATGGCAATGCAGCTCGGCCAGTTGGAGTTGGAGAAATTCCACAGAACACAAAAGCGTCTGGAACTATTGGATCTATGTTGGGAGAGCTGTCGGAAAAGGGAATCCAACGGTGAGTGAATGTAGAAATGTATTCTTGAATTCGAAATATAGCATGGCACTGATCAATCATCCCTCTTTACACAAATTTGTAATCACTCCACTCCACCACTCCACTCAGCACGTGCCAATACCACCCTACACTCACATCTGCAACAAGGGATGCTGTACTGCCACGTTCATGCCCCTGCAAATTGCATTCGCAATCACAATACACCGCTGCCAGGGCATGGAGGCCGGGTTCGGCAAGGACGATCGATGGAATCGCATGGTGATAGATCCGTCAGATGAGCTCTGGGAGAGAAGCCAGTGCCTTGGGACAGGATACGTTGCTACCAGCAGGGGCAAAACACTTGGTTCCAAAAATGTTATGC
Source organism: Skeletonema tropicum (assembly GCA_037178625.1). Taxonomy (NCBI): domain Eukaryota; phylum Bacillariophyta; class Thalassiosirophyceae; order Thalassiosirales; family Thalassiosiraceae; genus Skeletonema; species Skeletonema tropicum. Next base: position 1,550,957 of record CM074149.1, read on the forward strand.
ACCCGACGGATAGTGCGATTTATTGGACAGGGCCGAGCGTGTCTGTAGAACGGTTACACAATTGCAAGACGAACCAAGATGGCCAACTCTGCAAACTCTTCAAGAAGCGGGACAAATGGGTCAAGTACCTTGACGGCAAGGCAGAAGAAACCAAGACAAGATACAACAAGAGAAAGCTCGACAAAATGACGAAAACGACTTACCAAAAGGCAGTGAGTGGTACTTTAATAAAGAATAGAGAGGACCTGACAAACCGCATCACCGAAATCATAACCAACCCAAACAAAAAATGGAAAGAAGCGAAGAAAGAATACCAATTGCCACGCGATTATTTTGCCTAGTGGACGATACAATGCAATATTCACAACTTGCATGGAAAATAAATTTGTCTTCAAGACAAATTTATTTTCAATCGAGCATTATGACAAATTAACGACAATCAATAAAGGATACAACAAAGGGAGAATATTTCTCGTCAGAAACGGCTGTCAGTACCGGTAGCACGGCTCAGATGCCAATTCAAGAGCAACATGGTTGGCAATCCCACTGTGTACCAGTTGCATTTCTTCGGCAAAAAGATGTTGTACACTTTAGACGTTTCCGTTGGTGTGCACGTGTGCCTGGAGACAGCGAACATTGATCCGAACTCTGGCCTGTACGTTGGAGCGATTGGGAAGGTGATTGACATCGTTTATGACGAGCAGCACTCCGTAGGACCAAACACAAATGGTGTTGAATCCCTCCCAAAGTATATAGTCGTTGATTTCCCATACTTCAAACCGCGGCAAGGCATTGAACCCTGGGACAAAAAGAATCCAACGGTGAGTGAATGTAGAAATGTATTCTTGAATTCGAAATATAGCATGGCACTGATCAATCATCCCTCTTTACACAAATTTGCAATCACTCCACTCCACCACTCCACTCAGCACGTGCCAATACCACCCTACACTCACATCTGCAACAAGGGATGCTGTACTGCCACGTTCATGCCCCTGCAAATTGCATTCGCAATCACAATACACCGCTGCCAGGGCATGGAGGCCGGGTTCGGCAAGGACGATCGATGGAATCGCATGGTGATAGATCCGTCAGATGAGCTCTGGGAGAGAAGCCAGTGCCTTGGGACAGGATACGTTGCTACCAGCAGGGGCAAAACACTTGGTTCCAAAAATGTTATGCACCCGACGGATAGTGCCATTTATTGGACAGGGCCGAGCGTGTCTGTAGAACGGTTACACAATTGCAAGACGAACCAAGTTGGCTGTCTTGAAGACAAAATTATTTTCAATTGACAGATACAACAAAGGGAGAATATTTCTCGTGATGAAGAAACATGTCACCTATAATGACAATATACCTGCATTTCTTTCTGCGAATGACGGTATCCTCGACAGATATAGCCAATCAATTTCTGTAAAAAGCGCATTTAAGCCAGGTACTTCTCGCTTTCTACGTAGGAACAAGTACAAATTCTACAGCGGTATGGGTCTACAGAGCCTCTACGTGTCCCCCAGGTAAACCTTCTCACTAAATAGCTACTATACTGATTCCTACCAAGATCCCTGTAGAAAAAAGTTTGGAAAAAAATGGAGAATTTGTGACCATAAGGGGTTGGGCACCTCCCGGCCCCGTTATCGACACTTCACTGCGCTTGTTTCGACCCGGGGCCCCGAGGGCCGATGACCAATGATCCTCCTGAAGTTCCAGGACTTATCCTCATGCTGGATTTGCTCCTCAATGAACTCACACATGTCATTCCATTCCACAAATTCCTCAAGCTCAGTACCTCCAACTTTGACCTTGAAATTGTGTCTAGGTCCCTGCTTCTCAAGGTTGCGGTTAAACTCATCCCTCGCTTCCTCATATTCTTCCAAGTCAACTTCCTCATAATCGATGATGGTTGCCCTATTGCGAGTGCCATCCGCATTGTGTTTCATGAGAAAGGTTCTGCCAATCAACTCGTCAGGAGAAAACATCGCAGTTCTCTTCATCTGAGGATCACCCATATCACGTGTCTTAACTACTTCGGTGATACCTTCGTCTTCAATATCTTTTGGCTTGGGATCGTAAGGAGGAAGATTGAGAATGTCCGTGTCAGGATCAACCTTCCTAAGACTAGACCGGTAAAGAATCTCCTGCGTCTCCTCGTTAAAGACTTTGAAGGTACAGCTGTGCCCAACATCCTCGGCATATCCAATGAAGCGAACAATGATTTCATTAGACTCAGAAGGAAAGTTCTTACCAGAACGGCGGTAGTTGCCAGTGAAGACAGGTTCCCAGAAAGTGAAGTGCGTAAGCATGGAAATGTCGGGAGTCTGTCCAGTAAGAGCCTTGACGGGAGTCCTCCAATTCAGAAATTGCTTCGCTGTCCTGTTCATAATGAATGCCTCTGAAGTGGGATAATGCCTTTATGGGTTTTTGTATCTTGCTCATCAGAATTCTTGTCAACTTCAAATTCTGATATTATTCCGATGTCAAAGAATAAGAATTTCTAGTATCAAAATCTTTAATTTCTTGCATTGGTAAGAAAAGGCCGAGTGTCAAAATAAATATGTCGCACATCAGACACAAATTCTAAACATCAAAATAAACATGTCATGCATCAGAATTAAAATTTTGTAAATCAGAATTTTGTGACTGATTTCCAGAATTTAAATTTTGACACACTTATTTTGTCACAATTTGATTCTGATCCCGATCAAATTTACAAGCATATTTTAGGATTTGTAATTCAAGCATCGAAGTATTTATTGTGGTGAATCAAATCAAATAACACAAACATGATTTATTACATTAAATTCAATATGCAATGATGATTCAACCACTGATAACTCCGCTAATATCTGGCACTTCAAGTGTACCCATTCCCACAAGAGCATCTGCCACTATGAACTCGAACTTGTCTTCATCTGTAGCAGCAATGATGCTATCTTCATCATCATCATCACCCAAATCTAGTTTGAAATACTGAGGAACCCAGCAATTATTGCTGAACTGCTTCATGTTGGAGATGAAGTCATCCCACGTCTCTTTGCAAACCTGCCATGCTTTCTCATCTTTCATAAGCTTGTCAAAAGATTCTTGGAGGGCTTTAAAGTGACGAATCCCTTCCTTGGTCCAACCCGACTGGAGGTATTTGTTCCTGACATTAGCACCCTTTGAATACTTCAACTTGGGCCCGGCAGATGATCTCTTCTTCTTCCTCTTTTGTCCTACAGCAGCAGGCTCCTCCTCCTCCTTCTCAGCAACATCAAGAGTGTCATTTCTCTTCTGTTCCTCCTCTCTTGCAGTTTCGATTTCCTTGATCCATCTGGGATGATAGTTCTCATACACCAGTACAGTAAATGCAAGATCGCTGGCAGTCAGATGGTCGAGCACAGATTTATCTTGATTTGCCTTCAGCCATGCCTTGACTTCGTTCCTACCATATACTTCCGACCCATAGTAATAAATTAGATTGTGCAGCTGATTCAGTGCCATGTGATCTTGAGCTACGTTGACCCAATCATGATCGCTGTAAGACAAAAATGTCTCAAACTCTTTGCCAGCACCCTCGAAGCTCCTGCGAGTGTTGTGGAGGTCTGTTACAGATGATAGAACGAATGTGCACCCCCGAGATGGGGCAGTCACAATGATGTATGTTAGTTTGTATTATGATCCAGAATCAACAAGGATACACAGACTACTTACCTTTAAATGCCTTGCCACACCTCCCAATACAGTTACCTCTCAAAGTACTCAACTTTGCCCCAACTTTTGGCAGTGCCACGTTCCTAAAGTAATCATTTGTGCTTCCCACAAACGAGTCTGGAATAACCACCTGCTTCATGACAAATGCTGCAAATGGATGGGGATTGTCTGTATCATATTGCATCCACCTTCCAGTAAAGTTCAAGAACTTATTCTGTGGCCAAATCATTTGAGCTGTACTTTCCTTGAGTGCAACGACATTACTCACATCCTCTGCTGCCGTTGCCCATAAGAGTTGTTTATTTTTCCCTACTCCGCCTTGGCCAGACTGCCTTCTCTCTAACTGCAGCTGCAGTCGTGCAACCTCAGCTGCATTTTCTTCACTTTTCCCCTTATACCACTCCATCATCTCCTTCATTGCATTGAGTTCACGGGTCTCGTATCCTATATTGCCATTACCATCATTATGGTTGTTATGTTGAATATCTTGACCACCAGACAACCGTCCTCCAACGCCTTCATTAGCAGGCTTGCCGCTGCCATCATTACTTACCCTTAAACTACTAAACATCTTGTTGCCTTCAGCTTTCTTTGTTGGGGACACTATCTTTTTCACTGTTTGCACAAGATACATTGTTAAGGTGTTGAATTTATGAACGCTGTTTATGTTTATGTTATGTCATTAGTTCGTTATTTTCAGTTTCAGATGGCATTGGTCGTTTTTGAATTCTTCTACGATGTTTTCTGTTTCTCTTTCTGATAATTTTTAAAACAACGTTGGAATTGATACCCTGTGTCGAACTTCCTTGGGGGGTCTTTCAACGCTTTCCACTTTCCCTCTGACTCCTCCTACTCCTAATTTTGATACTTACCATAACATGAGGACATCAACAATGCCACCAACCAAGCGGAAGCAGACAGGGCAGAAGCAGACAGGGCGGCAATGTGCTTGTGGTGTTATCTTCGCAACACCTAGAGCATATGGGAGGCATGCTACTGCCTGTCTTTATAACCAAAAAAGAACCTCAGCCCTTCATGTACACCATGGACGGCATTCAATCACAGGCACATTCAACAACATCAACAATATTCCCGTAGCACTGCAAGAACAGGGTGTAGGTGGTCTCTCACTGAGGCAGCAACGAAACATCATTGTTAGTCAAAAACCAGAATTGGAGGAAAGCCTGGCTCAAGGACGTCAGGAACAGCATGCTTTATGGTATGCATCTCATCTTAGCAGCATGAAGAATCCTAACTCAAATACAACAAATGATCATGCCGATGCCACAAACAGTCAAACCAATGACAATGATATGAACTGGGGAGAAGATGCCCATATGCCATCCAACACCACATTGTGTGACAGTCCCGATCATCAAGTGATTGATGAAATTGCCAAGAATGCCAATGATCAACCACAAGCAGAATATGAAAACTACACCTTCCCCCAGAGTGATCCTACTCCTGAACCTATCTTTCCCATTGATGGTGAATATCAATCCAAGGGAAACGTCAAATTCAGTGGGAAAGTCTCCCACTCAGCAGCAGCTGGACTACAACTCATGCATGTGTTGGGTAGTCATACGTCTGATCTCTCCCTGTATGATGATATAGTTCGCTTCATTGGTGATCTTGCCAACACTGGGTATGATTTCAAACAGCGACTTCCAAGCAGACACACTCTGCAAACTACATGTGAAAAAACTTTCAACTACACCCAGCTCCAACCCAAGCTCGTGGAGGTGCCAGTGGCAACAATGACCTTACCAACTGTCAAGGTTCCGGTGTTTGATATCCAAGCAGTTCTTTCCAAGATGCTTTGTAATCCTTTGTTGATGCAAAAGACAAACTTTGCTGCAGATTATGATATATACTCTGGTACTAGTAGTGTGTCGGCCAAAGATGAAATTGCATACTATGATGAAATACACACAGGACAGCATTGGAAACCAGCTGTTGACCATTACTGTGCTGGAAAGGACAACCTCTTTCCTTGTGGGCTGGTTGTGTTTTATGACAAGTCGCACTCTGATCGTCATGGCAGTCTGTGCGTGTCACCGATCATGTTCACTCTAACCCTATTCAACAAGACAGCTCGATCAAAGAGTAAGTTCTGGGACATCCTTGCATACATACCAAATTTGGATTATGGTACAACCAAGTCCTCTGATGGGTCCATTCAACAGGACACAACATCGGCACTGAAATGTCAAGATGAACACAGCTGCTTATACACTGCTCTTCGTCAGCTACAAGAGGTCAATGATAGGGGGGGTATCCCAATGCAAGTCATGGGGAGAGATGTCAAACTGAAAGTTTGGATCCATGTTGTTGTTGGAGATATTGCTGGTAATAATAGTTTGCTGGGCACAAAAGGGTCTAGAGATGGCCAAGGCAGCAGAACTGATCATTGAAAGGCATCAATACCGCAAGATATCTACCTCTGGGCATCGATATCCAGTGAGATATCTAGGACTGGACATAGATATCGCCTGATATCTAGCACTGGGCATCGATATCCTGTGAGATATCTAGCACTGGGCATCGATATCGCAAGATTTCTAGCACTGGGCATCGGCATCAATATCCAGTGAGATATCTAGCACTGGGCATCGATATCCAGTGAGAGGATATCTAACACTGGGCATCGATGTCACCAGATATCTAGCACTGGGCATCAATATCCCCAGATATCCAGCACTGGGCATAGATATCCCCAGATATCTAGCTCTGGGCATCGATATCCAATGAGATATCTAGCACTGGGCATCGATATCACCATATATCTAGCACTGGGCATCGATATCCAGCACTGGGCATCGATATCCAGTGAGATATCTAGCTCTGGGCATCATTATCCAATGAGATATCTAGCACTGGGCATCGATATCACCATATATCTAGCACTGGGCATCGATATCCAGTGAGATATCTAGCACAGGGCATCGATATCCAGTGAGATATCTAGCACTGGGCATTGATATGCCCAGATATCCAGCACTGTGCATCGATATCCCCAGATAGCCAGCACTGGGCATCAATATTGCCAGATATCTAGCTCTGGGCATCGATATCCAGTGAGATATCTAGGACTGGAAATCGATATCGCCTGATATCTAGCGCTGGGCATCGATATCCTGTGAGATATCTAGCTCTGGGCATCGATATCGCAAGATTTCTAGCACTAGGCATCGGCATCAATATCCAGTGAGATATCTAGCACTGGGCATCGATATCCAGTGAGAGGATATCTAACACTGGGCATCGATGTCACCAGATATCTAGCACTGGGCATCAATATCCCCAGATATCCAGCACTGGGCATAGATATCCCCAGATATCTAGCTCTGGGCATCGATATCCAATGAGATATCTAGCACTGGGCATCGATATCACCATATATCTAGCACTGGGCATCGATATCCAGCACTGGGCATCGATATCCAGTGAGATATCTAGCTCTGGGCATCAATATCCAATGAGATATCTAGCACTGGGCATCGATATCACCATATATCTAGCACTGGGCATCAATATCCATTGAGATATCTAGCACAGGGCATCGATATCCAGTGAGATATCTAGCACTGGGCATTGATATGCCCAGATATCCAGCACTGTGCATCGATATCCCCAGATAGCCAGCACTGGGCATCAATATTGCCAGATATCTAGCTCTGGGCATCGATATCCAGTGAGATATCTAGGACTGGACATCGATATCGCCTGATATCTAGCACTGGGCATTGATATCCTGTGAGATATCTAGCACTGGGCATCGATATCACAAGATTTCTAGCACTGGGCATCGGCATCAATATCCAG